>PVKS010001018.1:0-157082 GCA_004027875.1 Aplodontia rufa
CTGAGCCATCACTTCAGCCCCCTTTATCAGGTTTTGACAGAAAGGTAATATTGGATTTGGGAAGTAATTTTGACACTTTCAAAATTGATCAAGACCCAAACACAAGGAAGGAAATAAAGATTTGAACAACAGATCATATAATCTAATAAATTGGCATATTGAGCTTATATGAATTAGTAAAATAGATTTCTGATTATCCATGGAACATTAATGAAACATAAGTTACAAAGCTAAAGAGAAAAGTTCAACTTATTTTTAAGAAAATTTATTTATGGTACAGGGAATTGAACCCAGGAATGCTGACCCACTGAGCCACATTCCCAGCTCATTTTTTACTTTTTTATTTTGAGACAGGGTCTTGCTAAGCTGCTGAGACTGGGCTTTGAATTTGTGAACATCCTGTCTCTGGGATTATAGGCATGAACCACCATGCCCGGCTCTTTTTTTAAAAATAGATGGTTTAATAAGCCATAATCTTAGATTATAAGAAAATAAAATTGATTTTAAGAAATCAATAGCTAGTAAATTGTAGCTACTTGAAAAATAAGAAATATCCTTTAAAATAACTAAACAACTCTAGGAATAATAAGAAAAACGAAGTCAAAATGATATACTAGTATTGATAAAAAAGAATTATTTCCTACCAAAACTTATGGAACACAGTTAAAGCTGTACTCAGAGGAAAATGTGTAGTTTATAGATACTAGGTTTGTTATTGAAATACTAATAAATGAACATCATACTAATCTTAAGAAGCTTCATGAAAAATAAACCTAAATGCATGAAAAAATGAATCAATAAAGAAATACTGAAATAAAGTAGGATAAAAATGTTAGATGAACAATGCAATTCAACAACTGGCTCTTTGGTAAATTAAATAACCTCATGAGCATGGTTAAAGACAGAAGAGGGAAAAACTTAGGATTGAGGAAAGAAATACATGCTCAAAAATTAATTATATGGAAGTACTCCATTTAATCCTATCACAATATACACAGAAACCTAGAAAAATGGATTGTTACTAGATTTGGAATTGATATAGGAAGAAGTATAAAAATGTAAGAAAAAAGATTTAAATATGATTAAAAGTCAAATATTTAAAAGAGGGAGGACAGGGTCTGGAGCAGTGGCTCAGCAGTTAAGGAGCTTGCCTGGCATGTGCAAGGACTAGAGTTCAAACCCCAGGACCATGTACACAAGGAAGTCTCAGCGCAATGAAAATGAAATAAATTGATATTATCTCTCACTATCCTTCTCTCTTTATTAAAAAAAAAAAAAAAAGAGGGAGGAAAATACCAGGATTAACTAATTTCATTGCTGGTTCCAGGTTCGATCTGTCCTTTAAAGAAGAGACGATTCCAAAGCTATTGAAACCATGCCAAATGATAAGCAGAAATGAAAAACTCCTATATTCATTGTCTGAATTCTAGAGATCTGTGGTTCTCATACTGTGTTTCCTTGACCAGCATCATCAGCATCATCTGGGAACATGTTAGAAATGCAGAATCAGAAGCTCTGGATTAAGGTCCCCGAGTCCAGGGCCCTCATACCAGCCAAGTGCATGCTAAATTTTCAGAACCACTGCTACAGATGTAGCTGGCATACAGTTAGTGCATAAAAGGCTGCGAGCTGCTTCCTCTTCAAGAATGTTATCTCCTAAACATATCTGCTTTTCTTATTTCTCAATATCACAATCTATATTCCAGACATGACTTTGAGCGTGCCCACACAAGTTTTTCCTCTCACTTTTTCCCCCCATAAAAGATCTCTTATGTATCAATACACCTAGGCAATCATTTTTTTTTTTTATGACCTGGAAAATCATTTCCACAGAGTACAAGGGATACAGAGGTAAGAGTTAGCCAGAAGCGTGTGGGTTGTGTATGCTAGTGTCGGTGGGGTGGTAGATGTAGCGCCAATACTCTCCTCTTTGGTTTTCTGCTGGCAATTGAAGTTGTGTGTGGGATGAAGTCAAGGGGGAGGGTGCGGTTCCCAGTATTATTATATGTTCATATGCTGGGAAAAGAAATAGGTGGCAATTGCTTCAAAACTAATTTAGATGTAATGATTTGCAGGTTGTATTAAAATTACCAAATAAAAAGAAGTATATTTTCATCATAAGGGAAGATGCTTTTGCAATGAGTTGAAAGCATTTAAATATTTATAAGGAAAAGAGCGGTATGTGAATTGTACACCACAGGAACCAGATATTTTATACCCATTATCTCATTTTTCTCTGTATCTACTGTGAAAAGTAGTTATTATCATCTCCATTTTTTTAGTTGAGAAAAGGAACAATCAGAAAAGTTCAGGAACTTGCAACCAGTTCTATGCAGTACTCAAAATCAAGTTTGCCTTCATTTAATCTTGCCTTGGTTCCTCCTAAGCCTCTTGAAACTTTTTTTTTCTTATTTTCAGTCCCAAGAAACCTGAGTCTATCTCTTCCCACAATGGACTTCAGAAATTATCTTTTCCAACAGATAATGTACTTCCCCCTGGGTAATTTAGAAATGCTTCAAAGTTGAAGCACTTCAGTGATTTTATTGCTTTGGCCCAGAGACTAACAAATCACTGCACATACTATATAAAAGAAACCATTTTAATATTAACAGCCCAATCAATGGGGGATTAAAGGTTTGGGTTTGCTTTGGCACACAGAAGGAATATTAGTTACCTGTAATTCTGGTTTTCAGGAGGCTCATAACTATAATAGATAACAGCTCCCCAAATCTAAATTTCCTGGCACATGACAGGTCTGCACTGGACAGCTCAGATTTCCCTGCCTCAGACCACCCACAGGGAGGAGGCTGAATCTGTCAACAGTGTGGTCTCTGAAGCTGCTTGCTGCAGAGGGCTCTGGTCCTCATGCTGAGACCCAGTGCACAGGCCAAGAAGATTGGTCACAAACAGAGACTCCCTGGAAGCAGAAGCTATAAATGGGGCTAAGGAACAGGGGAGAACTTTTCTCAAAGAGCAGCGTAAGTTTTCTTTGTATCTGCTTTCACATAGCCAATTGATGTGGCCTCTAGGAATGGAGGTCTCTGTATCATCCAAATTTCAAGATGATCAGAACAGCTGGTCCTGTTTCTATGGCATGGCATAGCCTGACTTTGATGAAAAATGTGTTGGGCTTAAACCTTCTGCTAGTAGCTTATTATATTACTCAAAGCCTTGCCTTATAGAACATAATATATAACACCTTATAACCACCGAGGGTGGGAGGTACTGATGAAACTTCTAGAGAGCTAAAATCTGTGTGGGATATTACCTCCACATTTTCCTACAATTAACTGACAAAATTTAGCATGAGTTAACTAGTATATCCTATATTGTTAAGAAAGTCACCTTTTTATTTGTAAAGGGAGAGAGAAGGAGAAAGAATATTTTTTCATCTGGTCTTAGTTCTTCCAACACTAAGTTGCGTATGTGGTGCTGGAGTTGAACCTGGGTCCTCATGCATGCCAGGCAAGTAAACTATTGGTGAGCTACTGTTCCAACCCAGAAAGCACATTTTTAGAGCAAATTTAGATTATAGATCATTATTTCCCCCCCAAATAATGAAATCTCCTAAGAGAGTTCTATTTTTATAAATACTTACAACAATAAATCATAATATATTAATGTTGCTTTATTACTTGGCAATAATTTGTGATTCAACAACCAAGTATGTTCTCACAGATGTTGGTAAAATGAATTCTGATATCCTACACAGTGCCATATGTATGCTAAACACTCTTTGAAACCATGAATTATTTTTACATTTACTGAAGAGAAATAACATGGTAATGTTTGAGTAAAGTTTATTTGTTTGGGACATAAAGGAACATATGCTCATTGTAGAAAAAGTGAAAAACAAAAAACTGGAAAAAAACCCCACAAACCAGCAATGCTACTATCCAGATTTCTCACTTCCTTTAGTTTTTCTTTAATCTGTTTTATATAATAGCTGAAATTGTCTCATAAATGCCCATATTTATCCTTTTTCACCTAACATTGTAATAATTAACTATTTCCCCACGCCATAGTCTCTTGATGAATAGCAGTTTTAATAATTTAACTACCCCACCATATAGATAACATATACCCAATATTCTTCTATTTAGCATTATTTGGTTGATCTTTAAATAGAAATAATGCCACAAATAGCATTTCTGTGTCAAAATTTAGTTCTGAATTCCATATTATTTCTCTATTAGAGGGAGGGAGAGGGAGGGAGAGGGAGGGAGAGAAAGAATTTTATTTTTTCATCTGGTTTTGGTTTTTCTCCATTTAGTTGGGGACCAACCCAGGTCCTTGTGCTTGCCAGGGAAACACTCTGCTGAGCCACCTCTTTAGCCCCAAGTAGGCTCTTAATATGATTGCAAATTGCTGGCCTAAACCAGTTGCTTAGATAGTCCTTCAAGATTTTCCTTGTGACTGTTTCTTTCAGAGAGAGGGACAGTCTGTGTGTATGAGAGAGAATTAATTTTATTTAGTTTTTCATGTGTCTTTCGTTGCTGTGACACTTCATTGTGTACGTGGTGCTGGGGTTTGAACTCGTGTACTGGTGCATGCCAGGCAAGCGCAGTAATTGCAGAGCCACTGCTCCAGCCCAACTATATGCTTTCTGTACTAAATGTTTTTTTTACTGAATTCCAATTACCTTGAGTGAAGGTGCAAAACATTACCTCCAGGGGTTCCAGACCAGTCACAACAGCCTCAGGTCCCATAGACCGTTGTAATCAAAGCTGTTAATGCATGCTGGAAACCAGTGAAATAGCTTCTGCACTCATCTCAGCAGCCCTGTGAATCCAGCCAACCTTATGCAGGAAGCGGGAGGGAGAGTTTTGCAGAAGGCACAGGTGTGTGTTGGCACAACAGGCAGGGGACAGGGGGCTAGGTACCACTACAACAGCAGCTGGACCCCTTGAGAGACAGCCAGGAGGGTAAGTGCATTAAAATGACAATGGTAATAACTAGAATAAGTCTGGGTAAGAGTAAGTCCTACCCAGGCCTAAGTCCCACTGAAGTGCTACCGAGTTTAAAAAGTGGGATTCTATGAAAGAATCAGGGAGCCTTAGAGTGCTGGATTTGGGTGTTATGAAAGTTTCATCTCTTTGCAAATCTTTGTTTAAAAGTCCTAGTATGTGAAAATCACTGATGGTACAGAACACTCCTGTTTTTTTTTTTTTAATTTAAATGATGTGAATTTTTTCTTTTTTTTTATTAGTTGAATATGGAGTTACAATTGAGGGGGAATCATTACCAAACAATCAAGAACCAATGTATATTTACATAGTTAGCCAAGGCTGATGCCATGTCATGGATGCCCGCCTTGGGTTCCCCATGGTTCTATGTTCCCCTGTGTTAAATGGACTTCTTGTGGAGGTCAGAGATCTCCTTCTGAGTTGATTCTCCCATACTCCCTCCCTCCAGTCTTCAAGATATCCTTCCTAATCCCTCCCCTCTCCCTGCCCCTCCTTACATCTCCAGGTATCCTAGGCCAGGTTCCCCCTGTTTGAACACCCCTGTTTTGAAGTCTAGAACAGAGCAGGTAGTTAAGAGGAAACAATTCTGGAGTGAGTGCAATCTTTGTTCTATCACCAAACAGAGACAAATAAAATCCAGACATGTGGAAAAGGCCTTGTAAAAGGGAGAATGAGCTGAGTTTTATTTATAAAGTATCATCTTTGGTCTTTTCCATCTATGTGTACTTAAAACCTTAAAACTCTTGTTAATTTCTGGATTTACCATAATTTATGCTTTGCCCATGTTAAAAACTCAATATTTGCTGCGTTTTCACTGAATATCTATTTTTCTTTCTATAGCAATTTGTATTGGTTTTTCCACATCTTTGATGTGAAACTATTCACTATTCTGTGTTTGTGGAATAAGTTTATACCTTTTTGTGTGTGTCTGTATCAATCAAAAGTTCCAGAATATTCCTTTCTAAGGAATCTAACTGCTCACCTTTGCCATTTAGGTTCCACTCTCCAATTATTTGGGTTCCAAAGAAACCTCTGTACTTGTTCTCCCCTTTGTCTGGAAGGGTCCTCCCAATGAACTTTCCTGCAGCCTCCTCTACTCCCTCACCAGAGAGGCCTTCTCACTCTACCCCAGTTTTATTACTTTCCATCCCAGCCCCTTGGTTTTTCCAAAGCATGCATGGCTATCTGAAATCATTTCACTTATTGTGGTATTTCAAAATTATCAGTTTTTTTTTTTTTTTTTTTTTTTGACAGGCATGGGAGGCTGCGGCAGGAGGATATTAAGTTCAAAACCAGCCTTAGCAATTTAGGCCCTAAGCAACTTAGTGAGATCCTGTCTCAAAATAAAAAATGAAATGGTCTGGGGATGTTCAGTGGTTTAAGTGGTTAAATGGTTAAGCATCCCTGGGTTCAGTCTCTGGTACAAAAAAAAAAAAAAGGAAAGAAAGAAAAATCAATATTTTTAAAAAACTTTTTAAGCTTGTGATATATTTATATCTTTTATGTGGATCCTTGCACCCACCCCTACTACTGAAACAAGAGTTTGTGAGAGAATGAGGTTTGGTTTCTTCATTCTATTTGTTCAGTTAAGGTCAATTGGAAAAGCTCTTCGCGATCTCATAACCCACTAGCAGAGTACAACCCCAAATTTGAAACACGGAGTTGTTTTCTCCTTCCCTTCATTCCCTCTCTACAAATATTAAGTGAATAAGTAAGTAAATAAGAAAGATCCAGGAGGTCAGAGGATATACACTTGTCTTATTCATGTATTGCTGACAGCAAAGCAGTATGTTTTCACAAATCAATAGTTTAAAAAAATGAACAAATTAATCAATGAAATCTTACTAATTTCTTCGTTATTTTGGTATACATATGGTTTTAAATTAAAATATTTAAATGGAGAGTCCTTTCCTTTTCTGAAAAAATGATTTTTGGAATGCAATTTAACATTCAAGGAGCTATAAGCATTTCATGGAAGGTATTGTCATCACTGAATGCTTTAGCAATATGCAGAATTTGAAGAATAAAACTGATTTTATGAACTTTTATCATATATAGGATGCATTATAAAACTATTGCTTAAATAAATTGGAAAACTCCACTTTCCTATTTAGTCTGGGTGGGAAAGAGTGAATTAATGAGGGAAAGGAGCTAAGGAATAAAACTGAAGAAAGGTTTCCTATGCACAGAAATCTAGCCTTGCGTCCCAACATATTGCATACTGGGTCAGAGAAGTAGGCCTGCTAACCCACTCAGAAGCCATGTGTCACAGTGGAAGCTGTATATTTCACTTCTATTCTGCTCACAAAAGTTTTTCCACATGCTGACTCAGAGTCTGATACCCAGTCATGCTATGACTGGCTGCTCTTTGCAAAAGAAAAAAGAATTCTGTTCAGAGAAACCAAATTTTCAAGTGATCTAAAAATGGTTGTCTATTTCTAAGAATTTTGCATGACAAGAAATTATCAATAAACTTTTTTTTTTCAAAAAGATAAGTATTCATTTCCTTTCTTAAAAGGCCAAAGGAAAAAAGAGAAGACTTTCCCGTAGTCAACATTTTTCTTTAGAGAAGCAACTATTTCTCAGGAACCTGTAGTGACCATTCATTTGCTCTAAGTCGTTCTCAAACTGGCACGCATCAGGATCTGCTGGAGGGCTTCTTAAATAGATTGCTGGAACCCATGCTTAGAATTTCTTTGTAGATCTAGTTGGGGCCACAGAATTAGCACTCCTAACACATCTTCTGGAGATGATGATGCTCCTAGTTTGAGAACCACATTTTGAGAATTACTGCTATCAACTGGGACAATTGTGTCTCCCAGTGGACAGTTGGCAACATCTGGTGACATATTTGTCACCATTGGGTGTGGAGGGTTCTATAGGGCATTTAGTGGGTAGAGGCCAGGGTTGCTGCCAGATACACTACAATGCACAAGACTCCCCCACAACAAAGAACTGTCCAGCCCCAAAAGTCAACAGTGTTGCTGCTGAGAAATTCTGCTTGACTGGAATCCTTCTTTCTCATGGAAGTACAATGTGTAACAAGAGCCTAAATAACAAGTAAAACAAGAGCTACTCATTTCAGAAGCCTTAAACTAATGTGGGATGATGTCACAGACATTAATTGGGTTGTCTCAAGCAGATATCTACTGTCATCTTTCTGTGTCTGTCTCTCACATTCACATGTCCATTATGCTTATAAAACACCACACCGTCCAGACATCTACTCATCCACCTGCAAAGGAGGGCCTGTGTGAGAGGGACCTGAGGCCAGTTGAGACAAGGAAACACCTTTATTCATTCCCTGGGGGACTAGTCGCCCTTTCCAAAGCAGGTAGGAGTTTGGAAATTGCAAACACCAGTACCTCAGAAGAGTGGAAAACAGGATTATTTCCTAGCAGACTCAAT
The DNA here is from genome assembly GCA_004027875.1 of Aplodontia rufa. Classification (NCBI taxonomy): domain Eukaryota; kingdom Metazoa; phylum Chordata; class Mammalia; order Rodentia; family Aplodontiidae; genus Aplodontia; species Aplodontia rufa. The sequence continues at coordinate 8,376 of PVKS010001018.1, forward strand.
ATTTCTTTATAGTATTATTTTATTACTGGCAGAAGATTTTGTTATCTTGGCCAGGGTTTAAGCAAAGAGATTCAAAGATTTTCTTAGATACCCTCTTGCCTCTCTCCTCCATCTATTTTCAGAATCTCCACAGCCAATGCCATAAAGAAACCTGCTCTCAGATCAAAGGGAGTTACTTCACTATCAGGTGTGATTTCTTTCTTTCTCAATGCCTCTTTATATACCTGAGCTCCTGTCTTAACAATGCTCCCTTGGGACAGGCTGTCCACGGGGGAAACTTGGGTGTTCTTATTGCTCTTTTCTCCCTTATCTCTACATCAGCAGTACATCTCACAGTTGTGTGGATTCTTCTTTTAAATCTCTCTTTTAGACTTTCCATCCTTTCTACTTCTATGCTGGTTTATTACCAACATTATGTCTCCCCTGGATTACAGAACAGCCTTTCAGATGGTCTGCCAATCTCTGAACTTGGCCCCTCTTCTTATTCCATCCAGAGTGAGTTCTCTAAAACACAGATCAGACCATGCAATCCCACTGCCCATTTGCTTTAAATTGATCTAAACACCTTAGGATGGCTTACAAGGTGTTATACATACAGGGCACTGGTTACTATTCATTTTCTTTCTCTTCTCTCCATTTTCTCCTTTTCCCCCCTAGGTTGCAACCACCCTGAACTTTTCTGGGTTCCATGAGCATGCCACATTCTCCCTTAATATAGTTGGTCCTCCACATCCATGGGATCCACTTCTATTGGTTCAATCAACCATGGATGGAAAATATTTGAAATGAAAATTGCATCTGTACTAAACATATACAGACTTTTCTTGTCATGATTCCTTAAATACATGTAAAAACTATTTACACTGCATTTACATCATATTCCATGTTACGAGTAACCCAGAAATGCTTCAAAGCATCTAAGAAGGTGTGTGCAGGTTACATGCAAATACGATGCCATTTTATATAAGGAACCAAGTGTCTGCAAAAGATGGTATCAATAGTAGGTGTGATGGGGGTGTGTATCCTGAAACCAACCCTCCATGCACACCAGGGACAACTGTACTGTCCTTTTGTATGTGTTGTTTCACCTGCCAAGAATACTTGAATACGCATGTCTGTCTTATGCCCTACTTCGCAATATTTCACGCTTCAGCTAAAAAAGAACTTCCCTTGGGAAGCTTTCCTTGACCTCCCAACTTTGAGTTAGGTGCCCCACCCATGTGTTCTTATGGTACCTTGTAAAACTCCTCATTATAATTATCCTCTGTTGTAATTGTCCAGGTCCCCCAGTAGCCTGCTACTAAGTGCTAAGAAGGTAGGGTCCCCATGGTCTATTTTATTTTTTATATCATAGTTTCTACACCTACCACCATACCTGGTTCACAGTACATACTGACTGTACTTCTTAGTGGGAATTTTATAAAATAAATTATCATGGGCAAGAATTTAATAAAGCTGGTGTGGAGATAACATTTTGAGATACCAAAGGATCCTCTCCAGAGGTCTTTGAAATCAACCTATTACCTTCATTTCCCATTTTTATGTCTACATTTATATGACAAGATCATTTTAAAACCAAGCTCTCTTGCTAATTTTGAGAACAGATCTCCTTCTATGGCTTTCAGTATATTTCACATTTTTCTCTTTTGCACATTTAACTAGATCAAAGTATCACAGCAGGCCAGAGTGGCTCATCATGGAGAGTCATGCAGGCGAGAAGAGGAGGGGGTGAGATCAGTGGGGCTGGGCACATCACAAAGGGTCTGGTATGCATGGAGAGGAGCAAAGTCTTTATTTTTAGTCCAGTGCAAACCTTTGGTTTAAATTGAGGTAGTGACCTCATCACTTTGACTGCTTTGTGGAAAATGGATAGGAAGTTGGGTCAAAAGTGGAAAGAGGGGCCCAGTCACAGCACAGTGAGACTTCTCAATGGCCTGATGGGGGCCCATCCCAGGATGAAGGAAATGGATCCAGCAGACTCAAGAGATACACTTTGGAGGTAGAATATGTAAGAGTTGCTGAGAATCTGGGTTTGGGGGTAGGGAAAGAGGAGGAAGTATGATTTCTAGATTTTTGGATTAAACCCTTGGATGAACGGTGCATTAACTGAGCTGTGATGATGGCAACTCTTGCTAAAGTTGGAAGCTCAGCTACAGCTCAGTTCTTTCATGAAGGCTGTCATGCAATGAAACCTCCAGTCTTTCTTTCCTCTCACAGCGACTTGGAAAATCATGGATTGCACCACTCATCTCTTCAGGTGAATGATCCTGGCTTCTTTTCTTGAAGGTGAGAGGCACCCCTGCACCTCCAGGAAGGCCTGGGACAGAGCCTGAGATGTAGCGGGTACTCCTTGCAAATTTGCTACTTGGAGAATTAAATACAATTCACCTGCAGCAAACATCCTGCAAGCTGCTAAGAATATCTTGCCACCCACCAGATGTTCACATCCTCCAGGTCTTATCCAAATTGGACATTTTTAAAAGCCCATTACCAAAAGCCTTTGACAACCATGTTGCTCTCCAGAATCTTAAAGACAGGCATTTAGCTTCTACTGTATAGTCTGTTATTATTTAGCATTATCCCTTTTCATTTGATATATAGTTACTTTTCTTTCCCATTAAGTATTACCTTAAAATGCAACCTCATTTCCTCTTCTGTTAAATATAAATTGAGGATAGGTTCCTCCTCACTGCAAACACTGAATTATTTCTAGTACTTTTCATTTTCTCTAACGTTCATTCACACTTTGGTTAGAATGCTTCTTTAAAAAAACAAACTTCAAGATACCATAATATCACCTTTCAAGTTATTTTAAAAGTTCTTTAAAGATATAAATCTGGTACATATTTGGAGTTAGACATGTATTGTAACTTCCCACACAAAGCTAGAACAGTGTCTAAAATCATCTCAACAGTAAAAAAGGTAATATAATTATGATAGCTTATGTAGTTCTTATTCTTCCCTTCAATTCATGACCTTTGAGAATTACTTTGGAAAAGTTTATTTTTGTTCACAGTCTGCTCTAGAGTTGGGATCAGCATCTTACCCATTCTTTGTCATTTAATCACCCCAATCACTTGAGATCAGATTTTGCTTCCCTTTCACAGCTGAATGAATGGATATTTAGCAGGATTAAATAATTTGCCCAAGAACACTCAGCTAGAAACAGCATCTGCAGCCAAATCCAGGTGTTGGTGATAATAAAGCTCAAGGTATTTCTTCAACACAATTCATCTAGATTCTAGTGATGGGGAAGCGGATCACCTGGCAAAAATCCAGCTCCCCTATAGCATTTACAAACTATTTTAAAATTCTCCTTAAGTCAAGTCAAATCCTGAGATTTCCATCTACTGTCAGTCCTTCTGTCCAGGACAGGAGCTCTGTACACAGACTTCACAGGGTTCCCTGAAATCCTTATATTATGTGCTAATTTTGCATTTATAACACATGCAAGTTCAGAAGAGTAGGTCTATATTTCTTTAACTTATCAGATTGTCAAAGGGGTCTGATTCCCTGCTACCCTTCCCAAAGCATGAAACCCTTTTTCCCAAGACATAGGACAGTGTTCCTCACTCTGTACTTCAATCCTCCCCATCTTCGGGAATAGCTGCGGTCAGCCCTGCCGTCTTTTCTTCTCCAGGCCCAAAATTCCCAGTTCCTTCCACCTTTTCATTGTTACATGATACACCCCCAAACTCCAAGCCTCTACATAACCCTTCTTTGGAACATTCCACTTGTTTCCTTAAGGATGTCGCTAGAGGGACCAAATGTCCCTCAAAGTTTGGCACAAGGAACAGACTTCAATTTCCTCTTCATGTATTCATTCAATAACTTATTTCAGAACAGAGAAGCCATGTTTCCTCCTTTTACGCGTCTCCTTAAACAATTTCAAGTTTAGAACACACAGCACTGTGATCTACATCCTATTTTTCTTGTCCCCCAATGAGAATACCTGAAATCTAGGAGTTAGAGTTTCTCTGCCTTTTTGACTTCAAGACACAAAAGAATTATCAGACAAGTATACGTCACCCCACCCTTAACAAAGATGTATCAGAATTTCAGAGGAGGTGGCCCTTTGAGGCTCAGGCCCTGAATATGGACAGGCTTGAACCACATGTTACTTGTAACAAAACAGAGAATGTCACAGGGGTGGCTTGACACTTACCTTGCTGTCCTTGGGGCTTGAAGACCGGTGGCGGACATCTCCATACCCTCAGCATGAGCTTCCCTTACTCAACGTCCGGGCAGGCAGAGTGAAGTCTTTCTAAGCAAATAAACTGCTAGCAAGCACAGCCAACTCCTGCATGGATGTGACTGAGCTAGGCCAATTACCTGCTCTTGCAATGCATCTCAGAAGCCCGTGTTGGCCGACGCTGGGCTGGCGTCGTGGCTGCGCGGACTTGGCCACATAATGCACCTCCCAGACAAACAGTTCACAGCTCCAGGCTGGGGACTCCACACCATGCCTCCCAGCCTGCTCCGGGAAGCCAGAGAGCAGGAGGATGAGGAGCAAGCTTATAGTAACCCAAATCCCCAGTGAAACAAGACACCTGTCGCATCAGCAGGCTGCCTGGATAGCTAACACCTGACACGCTACCTTGCCCACGTCCACCGGCGCTGCACCACTAGAACACGCACCCCTCCCTGCTCCAGCTCACATCCCCCCAGCCTGATAATAGTGATTGCAGAGGGAGTGTTCACCCACTAATTATGCTGTTTATAACTGGTAAAGAATAATTTGACTTGAAGTTATAATTCATGGATCCCCACATATTTGAATTATCCTTGAGTTTGAAGCTATTAAGAGTCAGGATTGGAAAAAAAGAGTCAGGATTGATAACTGAGGGTGAACTTCAGAATTTTTTTCTTTTTTTAAGGAAAGCAGCATTCTGTAAATGCCCCTTGCTTGCTGCCAGGGATGAATTTAATTTGCTTTATTGCACTCCTCAGAGAACATGTCTCTGCTGGTGAGTAAGGTCTGGAAGCTGTTTGCATGCCAAGGCAATGCCCCCTAAATGAAGTCTTACATAAACTTGACAAATTATCTTTAGATAGAAGTAATCTCACCGGGCTATTGCAGCCATGAAAATAACTGCTGTTGGATTACCAAAACAAAATCTGGCTGAGCGAATATTTCAAAAAGCTGAATCATATAGGTATTGTGCCAGTAACATTTCACCATAAGATTTTTTTTTAAGGTAGTGACATATGTTATTCTCTTCCCTCTCTTCCATGCTTGCCACCCCCTCTTTTCTTCCCTCCGTCTCTTTCTTCCTTCCTTTTTGGCAGGCCCTGCTCTCTCTCCCCACACACGTTCTTCCTAGGGCTATCCTTGCTCTGTCTCCCTTGCCCCTCCCGTGCGCTTCAATTCAGACTGCTTTACTGGGCCCACCTGATGCGCCTGGACTCCAGGTGTCCTGCATTTCTTGTTTTCATCCTCTTTGATGTTACCCAGCTGGGGCTTTGCAGACAGTGGTTTATCATTCCTCTACCTCATGGCCCTCAGTGGCTTCCCATGGGGTATAAGATCATGTCCTACTTTTCATTTGATCATCTGCGCTCTCTAATACAGCCCTCCTGCTACCCCGCCAGTCCTGTCACCTGCACGCTCTCCACAGTGTACCTGAGCATGCTGCACCTGCAGCTCAGGGATCCCTCCCAAGCTAGCTCTGCCTTGTTCCAGGTCTGAGAAGTACTGCTTCAACTCACTCCATTTCCTAAAAGGGGGAACCTGTCTTTTGTGCATAATTCCTTTCCTTACTTCCTCAGGCAAAATGTGTTAGGTTCCTCCTCTGGTTAACATTGCATTACAAAGATTTATTTCTCTCCCCCCAAATAGGTAAAGAGTTCCTGGGGCAAAGATGTTGCTGACTCACCCACCATGCAGTTGCCCAACAAGTGTTTGCTGAAAGAACTTTCTTTGGGTTTCTTCTAGGTATTTGTCAGGCATAAAAAAGCAGCACAGTATATTGCTTATAAGCACGAATATGGGGTTCGAATCTCATACGTGGCTTGGGAAAGTTACTTAACCCCTTAATGCCTCAGTTTCCCCCTCTATAAAATGGAAATAATATTGCCCACATACTCATATCATAATTGTGAGAATTAAATGAGTTGCTCTGAGTAATGTAGTTAGAACACTATCTGGAAAGGGAAAAGGAAAAGAGACTCATGTTACATAAAAGTGTGTTGAATAAAGTGGAAATAATTCTAATACCCCAAGTCTGTCTCTATTGTGCTTGAGGGAGAAGGTTCCAGACACTATCAGAACAGGATTGCGTTAGTTGCATAGGTCCTTTATTCTGAATATGTGTCTGCTTTACTGCTCCAATCCAAAGGGTAGAAGCTAACAGCCAGGAAAAAATCCACAAGAAAGCTAAGAGAGGGCTTGTGCCCCACTCAGACCTGCTGCGTGTGCCTGGGCATTGGGTCTGGTAAGCCCAGGAGAAAAGTTCTTACTTAAGAAACTACAATTTGGAGCTGGAGTGGTGGCTCAGTGGTTACAGCACCTGACATGCACGAGTACACGGATTCAAACCCCAGCACCACGTACACAATTAAATGTCAGAGCAATGAAAGCCATGTGAAAAATTCAATAAAAATGGATTCTCTCTCTCTCACTGTTCTTCTCTCTCTCTCTCTCTCTTTTGAAAGAAACTACAATTCTTAGAGTACCACATATGGGGAAGTACACATTGGCTCCAACCTGTTTAATAGAAAATGTGTTTACATCCAGAAATGGAGTTTGAAAGAAGCCACACATGCACTATAACCTTAAACAAGGCATAGAAGTTAAAATTCAGTGGTCAGAGGTAATAGTCTGCATTCTTTTAGCTAAACTCTGGGCTAAAAATCTGCAAAATATGGTTTCACCTAAGTATCATGTCTGTGATGGGTCCTGTGTGCACCCTCATCCTGGCCACATGTTTTCCAAGTTCCCTCCTGCATGTGCTTCATGCTCCACCTGCCCCAGCAATGCTGGAAAAGCCCAGGCAGGGCAACTGCTTCTTGGGATATCCTCTCTCTTTCTCCCGCAACCCTCATTTTGTTGGCCCTTCTCTGGGAATAGCCTTCTTGCTCTCCTCAAGTACCTCTATTCTGGATCTCAAAACCCCCTGCACACACACATTTCTCGAAGCACTTAACTTGCATGACGATGGTCTGCTCCCTTTTTGTCTCCCTCTCTGGCTGTGAGCCTTTCAAGAGTGAAGACTGTGCCTAGTTTTCTGTTGCTTCCTCAATACCCTTTACATTGCCTGGAACAAAGTAGGTGGTCAGTAAACGCTCAGTGGATGTGTTTGCGCTGGCAGACCGTAGCAGCATTGACCAGTCTCCCCTGGGCACTGTCAGGACCATGACCTGGGGATACCCCCCTAAGGGTGTGGCTGAGGAACGTTCACATTTGGCAAAGACTAGAATGATTGTACAATTAGGCATCACGACTCTCAGGAAGAGAAATAGTTAGAATTCCTTAAAACAGTAACCATTGACATGTAGTAGCTGGAGTCAAGAATTTAAAAGGTTGATGAGCAACAGTATTTATGACTCACTGATTTTAGATGGGAATGCACTTTAAAGCCACAACACGTTGCCACTATAGGGTCAGCAGAATAACTACAGGTAAAAACACTGGCAGTGCCAGGTGCTGGGTAGGATGTGGAGCAAATGTAGAACTTTCATACGCCACAGGTAGCAATTTAAGTTTGTACAACTACTTTGGCAAACTGCTTGGAAGTTTCCAATACAGTTTAACGTAGACCTAACTTACGATCTACCAAATCTACCCCTGAGTAAATAACCAAGAGAAATACATCTGATCCCTCAACATAGCCCCAAGCTGGAAACAGCTCGGTTTTCTATTATTCAACAAAAGAACGAATAAACAAACAGTGGTCTATCCATATAGTCTATACTAATCAGCAAGAAAAAAATAAATACTGATAGTTGCAATGACATATATGAATCTCTCTAATGTTATACTGAGCAAAAAAACAAATACCAAATGAAAGAGAGTATATATTAAGTAACGTTACATGTAAGAAGCTCAAGAAGAAGCAAAACAAAATAAAAAAAAAAAAGAAACAAAAAAAAGGTCTGCACCCCCCACTCAAAGGCACAGGTTCAGGTGTATCTTTTGGCAAGAAGAGCCAGGCAAGGAAAATCATCAGTAGAAGAAAAGAAACAATGTAAAGTTTGTGAATCATACCAAAGGAAATGACTCTGTCCATTTTATACACCGAACCCATTTCCCAGTATAGGCTTAGGATCCAGTTGTTACTGTTATGGCCTAAGAGCATGTCCCTGGAGGCCAACCTCCTTGCAGGGGAAACCTTAGAACAGGGCTGTCCCTCTGATTCCCACAGTCCCCAGCAGTGAACTCCAAAGAGTGATGTGAAGGATGAGTTCAGAAGCGAGGTCTAGGATGAAAAATTAAAACAAACGAATAATAAAGTGCTTTTTTTTTTACAGTTATCTTTTGATTGTGGAAAATGATACTTATTTTTCATTTATAGAAATAAAGTTTTTATTTTAAATAATTTATGTAAATAAAAGTGTCAATATTAAAAAATGTGAGACTACAGATGGAATTATGGGAGTTTGGGATGATTTGAGCCCAAATGGGCTTCTAGTACTTCATAAGTCCCCTGAACACCTAGGTAGGATTGTATATTTAGAATTTTTTTTCTGGGAGGAGCATCCGCAGTTTTCATCTGGTTCCCCGTAAATGAATCTGAGGACAAAGTATTGGGAACAATTGTCATGGTGTCAGAGCTGTGCTATAAGCCACCACAAGGTGACTGAGCACTTGACACATGGCTAGTTTGAAGTGAGAGGTGCTATAAGTGCACATTACACACCAAATGCTGAAGATTTGGTGTGAAAGAGAAAATACAAACTATTAATAATTTTTATGCTGGTTACTTGTTGTAATGGCACTTTGGATATTGAGTTATATGAAATATGGTTTTAAAACAAACTTGCCTTTCTTTGTTCATGTGGTTACCATAAACTTGAATATTACATTTGTGACTCAGATTTGTGGCTCACATGATATATTTAGTGGACAACACTGGGTTATGGTATGTGGCCAATAAAAGTCAAATATTCTCAGAAGTCCATAAAATTACCAGTATTATATTTTAAAGGATGAAACTAGAGAAGAATTTGGAGAAAAATTAAACTTTAACAAGATATTGATTTTCAGGGAAGCAGTAATATGGGTATAAATTTCACTTTGACCCTTTAATCACTTAGCCAGGAAAAGGAGCCAGCAGTGGAAGCTTAAGTTCTTTCACCTTTCCAAATTAAAATTATGTTTCCATAGGTTCAAATAGAGGTAGAAAACAGTAATTTTTAAAAAGTCTCTAGGAAATGAAGGTAAGGGGTTAAGTATCTTTTTCCTTTCTTTCTGAAACTAATCTACATCTAGTTTATTGTATTTGCTTTGAGCCAGGCCCAGCTCCCACCTCTGCTTGATGACCCTGTACAGGGTAATTAAGTGTATAAAGTCTTTTTTTCTTTTCTCTTAGGGACCTCCTGAAGTTCCAAGCTGTTGAGTCTTCAGGAGTCACACTTTCTTTTCAGTTTTTCCCTCTGAACTGAAAGTGGATTGCTTCAGGGGATAGTTGCCCAGGAACACTGGAATATCATCATGAGCATTTTTTCTTTTTCATTGTTATTATCAAGGTTCTGACTCACTTAGAACATTCTATTGAAAGTGATTTCTTGATACAAGAGTTGGTTATAGGAGTCTCTCCTATGGCTGAACAATATGCGGGTACAGCTGCATGCCCATTTATTACACAGTCCTGTGTCTTAATCTTTTACGGAAAAGATCAAAGCCTTTAGCTTCATCTCCCCTCCCCAACATCCTGCCACCTTGTGTAACACAAACACTGAGTTATTAAATGGGTCAGTCCCAGGTTGGTACAGATGCAGAACTCATGAGTGAATCTAGCTATAAGTGAATTTTTCTCATGAGCATTATATTCTTGTCTCTCATTGCTTCACTCCTTACTACTCCACTCCAAATTTTAAAAGTAGGTATACTAGTGTAGGCATACTAGGGTTTCTAAGTACTGATGTCAGATGAGCTCTAAGTGGGCCCCGGAACAATTACCATCAAGGTTTCCTCAATGAATTGACTTGCTCCAACACGCTCAGGCTCCAGGCATCCTCAGTTCCTAAGTACCATTTTTTTGGACCCTCTTCTCTCTGCTTCTTGGGAATGGGATTTCTACCATTTAAAATGGCAACTGCTCCCCCAGCCAAGCAAGACAGGAGCTTTGTTAATGACTGTTGTATTATTGAAGATTCTTAAGGCAGCAACAAGCACACAATGTAGGAATCTCTGTGGGGTGCTGAATACTGACTCAGAGGCCTCCAATTTCACTGTGCATAAAAATTACCCAGAGAGCTTGGAAGTACAGGTTCTGATTTCCCAGATTAAGGTGGGTCCTGAGATTCTGTGTTTCTAACAAGCTTCCAGGTGGTGCCAACGTTACTGGCCACTAAAAATAATTTGAGTAGTGAAGGGGATCTCTAAAAACCCTTCCATCTCCCAGGATCTCTAATTCTATGTGACCAGAAACACCAATAGCTGGCATAAATGGGTGCAGATCCTCCCCAGGACCTCTGATAGAAGATACCAGAAGTCTTAGACATTTATATGAAGATTTGGAAATTAACTCTGGGAGTTTATCCCCAAATCATTTTAGCTCTTATAAAAGTACTTGATTATCTACCAGTTCTCTCCAACGTATATCTAGATACTTTGTTTCCACAGAGACTGCACAAATGAGCCTCCTCACACTTGAGCTGGGTCTTGGATGATGCTGGGTATGAAAAGCATTCTAAGTTTATTAGGTCACTTGCTACATAAAGCAGCAAGTAGCTTTTGCTAAATAAATATTTATTGCCCAAGTTATTTGTCCTGCAAATACTAATGCTTCCCTGTAAGGTTTGCTGGAAGTAGGACTTAGTGCTTTCAATCCACAGCTAATAAACAGGGGGAGAAACCCTTATAATCAGGACACACATAAACACTTACAGATCCTTCCATCATACCACTGTTTTTCAATTCCAAGTAGATATGTCTGCAGTCATATATTCAATACTGATACTCAAGTCATTGGCATATCTAGCTGAATTATAAAAAATGATAAGGTATACCAAGTAGAATTCAAGTGAAGCTCATGTGTGATTTCTTTTACATATGATTTTTCTACCTCTGGAGATGATTTCCACCAAATGAATGAGTATTGTTAGCACCAATCAACATGGCAGGTGCTGGAAGTTGGGGGTGAGGGGCAAAAAGAAGAATAATCAGGCTGCTTTACCCAGGCTCAACTGAGAGGGAGAGAGGCACCCAGGGATGTCCTTACAACAGAATATGACCGCAATAGAGACACTGACAAAATGCAATGCAGAGCAGAGGCCTGCTGGCCTTTGAGCCCTAACACAGGCTGCACCCTCAAACAGTCTAAAATTTAGAGGGAAAATAGAGGCATGCATGCTTAGGTAACTTTTTAGCAAGATGTAGAATTTAAATTAATTTATTGGAAGGGCAGAAGTGAGTTCCTGACATACTTGGTATCATTTAATCCCAAGGACTAGAGAGAGTCAAGGTCACAGAGGTGGAATATGAACATGCCTTTGTCTCACATTAAAGTGCAAGTGAGTCTCAAGAAATTCTTAATATTTTAGAGGATTAGTATTTAATTTTTGCATAAATAGATAAATAATAATAGTAATAAACATCACTGGCTAATATATATAGTTCTTTCATGTGCCAGATGCACACTGTTCTAAGTACTTTACATAGACTAACTCATTTAATCTTTTCTTTTTTCAGGGCCGAGGACTGAACTAGGGGTCTTGCCCATGCTAGGAAGTGCTCTGCTATGGAGCTAAATCCCCAACCCCTAACTCATTTAATCTTAACAGCAACTTTGTTGAGATGGTATCTCCATGTTATCGCTGAAAACAGGCAAATGCAAGTTCAATTATTTGGTTATAGTTGCCCAGGTAATATAGGCAAGATCAGCATCTGAACCTAGAAGATCTGGGGCTAGGGCCACTTTGCTTCTAGTGTGGTTTGCAGATGGCATCATGATCATCACCCTGGGAACATGAGGAACCTGAGTGTCAGGCCCTGCCCTAGACCTCTTGATTAAGTATTAGCATCTTTAACAAGATTCCCTGGTGGCTTGTATGAGCATTAAAACTTGAGAGGTGCTGCTCTAAACCACCAGGGTATGCTACATCTGTTGATAAAAGACCTCCTTCATGCTGGCCTGAGCCCCCGTTCTGAAAGATTTCTATGATCCTCCCAGCCATCTTCGTCACCACCCCTGTGGGTATTTGATTTACCTGGTTAACCCCATGCTGACCTGGGTCAAAGGTACGTCCTTTCTACAACAAATCTACTAACATCTCAATTCTTCTCTACTGTGGATCTGAGGGGTCATGACTAGGAGTCATTAATAGCCTTTGTCTTATCTCTAGTACTTTTCTTTTCCCTTCCCTTCTCATCCTTCTTTGCTCCTTCCTTCCTTTTCTTCTCCCTCCTTCCTCTTTCTGAATGAATAACCAAAGCTTTTTTTCCAGCAGAACTGTCACTCAGACCCATTGGTGATTTATCTTTTGACCTCTGAGCACATTGATAAAGTTATTTAAAACACACATACACACTCATACACACACACACACACACACACACACACACACACAGAGTTTCCTTTCTTAGAGAAATTTTATTGCTAGTTCTTAGGTCTTTTGCTCATCTTATTTCAGTTGCTTCTTCTGCTCTAACCTTTCTTTTATTGTAAAATACAGTACACATATAGAAAATTTGCATACATGTTGAACTTCTACTTTCCATTTCTAAGCTCTCTGAATTTTAATGGAGAAAAGTTGCTTTTCATTAACAACATCCTAAATAAAACTATGAACCATGTCATAAAAATGGCCATCATTCATAGCCCACAGATCCCAGGTAGAGAAGACCCAGAGAACTAAAGGTCCATGTAACCTGTAGGTTGCTAAGTGGGATGAGTTGCACTGTCTATTTCTTACTCCTGATTGCCAGAAAATCAAGATAGGTGAATGCTCTTACAATAAGTGTATTCTAATGTTGTGTCTACTTTGCTGCAAAATGTGTGTGTTGTACTATTTAAGATTAAATGGGAGATGCAAAATATGCAAAAAATGTGATAGCATTCTGCTTTAAATGGGAACATCTGGATAAGGTGAATGAAATGGATCATTTCAGCAGGTGATCATATAGTGAGTCGGATCTGTCTCTTCAGACTGGGGATTAATCTCCTGCTTCTGGCTAGCTGGCTGTCATCCTTTTATAGATAATAATGAGTAGCAGTAGAAGAGGAAAAAAAAAGGCCAAATATGTAGTCTATCAGATGAATCTGTTGTTTATTAATCACTCTTACAAAAGATTTGTTGAGAGGAAAAGGCTGAGCTTGCTACTAAACGGAAAAGGCTGAGCTTGCTACTAAACAGTGGTCTCTGGGGGACATGGGACAGGAAGGTCATCACTGCCTTCTCCCGCCTGTGAGCATCGATCACTAAGGTTGGCATGGTATACCTGCCATGTGAAATGCTTTCTCTCAAAGGAAGAAAAAGAGTACTGAGGGAAAAAAAAGTGGTTGGGCTACCCTCAGTTAGTTGCAAATGGAGCAGGGAACAATCTCGTTGTCTAAATCTGACCATCCCGGCTAGGTTTTTCTCATTGGTTAATTTTGGCTTTGAAGCTATGTTACAGTGTAAAATGTTCGAAGTGGAAATAAAAAAATGTTTAGACATGTATTATACTATAAGGCTGCAACAGTTCAGAAATAAACCACCTGTGGCCTCCAACAGCAGCAACGATAACCGCACGAAAGGAAAATGAGTGCTAAATACTAGAAATAGGTTTTTGCATTAATCTCCCTTCCTTTTCTTCTATAAAAGTCAAATTCTGCTTATTTTAGGTTTGATACAGATTCTAATCCCCTCAGTAAAGGTTTCATAGTCTATTTAAATCCACCATCTTCCCTTTCTCTTAGCATCTTGAATATACCGTATCTACGCATTCATTTGGATTTGTCCAAAATACAGCTAATAATGATAACTTGAACTGTTCTTCATCTTTGTGCAAGTACATGTCTCTTAGCCACTAAACTAATTAAGTTTCTTCAGGGAAGTAGAACTGGTTGTACCTTTTGCACTTCCTATTGGCACAGTGTTTTGCATAGAGAAAATCTTAATAAATATTTATGTGATAACATGCTTTCCCAAAGGGAGCTGGTAACTAGCTGCTCTATCTATTATTAACAGGAAGCAGTCACAAACTAGAAATTGTTGGCTTCGGCATGGCCTCCTCACATTTCAAGTGAAAGCTCTCTGATCATGAGTGTGGTTTTCTCAAACCATTGCATTGAGGATTCATAAAATCATTTGGCACAACACAGGAATCAATAATAGCAAAGATGTGTGTTTAACATAAGCTGGGTACACAGACCATTTGGTAAGAGAGTGGAACATTTTAGGGTAAACAATTTTCTAAGTAAATGTAGGGGAACTCCTGGCTCATTCCTCCACTTCTGATGGGTTCGTTTAGGACTTAAGAAAGCTGAATGTTGCTTCAAGACTGTTGGCAAATGTTATGTCTCAGTGGTTAAACATCCCTGGTTTCAATCCCTACAATTTGGGGGAAATTATCTAGTTAAAGCCTTATCTCACATTATACACTTTAATAAATACAATATAACTTGAAGAATAACTATTTCAAGGAAACTACTAAAAAAAAAACAAGTACAGTTGAATTGATTTCTAAATATGAAAGCAGCAGAAGCAATCACAAAGGAAAAACAAATACAATTATACAGATTAAAATTTGAAACTCTAGGACAACAGATAAGAATGTAAAAATATTCTCTTCATTTAACAGACATGTACTGAACACCTCAACTGCCAGGCATAGTTCTAGGTGCTTGGGATGTTCCTGGAAACAAGACAGTCTCTTGTGTCCCTGCTATCAAGGGGGCTACATTTTAGTAGACAGAGATTAATAACAAGGTTGGCTGTGGTGGTGCATCCCACCTGCTACTAGGGAGGCTGAGGCCCGAGGATCCCTTGAGTCACTGGCCACCTAAAAAGACCCAGTGTAAAAAACAAAGATTGACAACAAAATAAATGTCCTACATATGAAAAAGTGAAAAGTGTTATGGGAAAAAGAAAGGTAAAGGAAAGAAGGAGATCAGGTTTTCCAAGGGCTGTGCTTGGAAAGTATAAAATAGGGTGATTGGTGAGACCTCAATGAAGGGGTACAATGTGAATCAAAACTTTCAAGAGAGAGCCAATAGGTGCCTTGGAGATACCTGAGAACATTCCAGACAGAGAGAACAGCCACCTACTACTAGCAAAGAAAAATAAGAAATCGAAAAAAACATATTTTCAAAGAACAAGATGGGAAAGAGATGATCTCTGTTGCAGGGAAAAAAAGTAATGAAAAAACAATTTTAAAAATCAATATTCCATAGAAAGTGGGCTCAGATAATCCTTGGATAAAGGTCACCAAAAAGAGAAATCCTTCCAACTGACAAGTCGTCAGAAAAGTGCTCATGAAAGCAACCTCACTATGGGGTTTGCAATTTGTGGAGCCCAGGGACTGCTGTTGAAGCTGGAGGAAGAGGAAAGGTCTTCTATGCTGCTAAAGGGAGAGCAAAATGACATGACCTCTTATTGAATAATTTGACTGTATTTATCAATAGCCTCAATTCTAGAAAATACGTCTGATGCAAATGACCAGAAATTAAGATAAAATTTATATATATATCTACTGCAGCATTATTCATAATTATATAAAAGTGATTAATACCTGGATACTGTCTGAACTGAAGTCTCTAGTTCAGGATATAGCTGTGAGTATTTGATGTCTCCATACTAATGTTCCATAAATACCTCCACTTTGAACATGCAAAACCAGCCTCACATTCTCCAGACCCTATTCCAGCCCTCCAATCTCCTCTTCTTCTTGTCCTTCTTAGATCAGTGACCGGCACCAACACACATCCATTGCTCAAGACATAATCTTTGATGGCTTTCCTCTTGCTTTTTGCTTTTGATCAGTCCCTGTGTTTTGTTAATTCCATGGTTGTCACATTTATTGAATCCATCCCATCCTCTCCACTCACTTGGAACTGCCTAAGCTCACTTCACCATGTGCACATGGGCTAACGCATAGCTGCTCACCTGGCTACCTGTGGCCAATTTTACCTCCAACACATCTATCATGGTATGATCATCCTCATCATAGGACCCTCTAATGGATAAAACTGAACTGAAATCTTGTTTTATTTAAGCTTTTTAAATGGTCCCCTACTGTTGTTTTGATCAAAATCTAAGTACCTTAGATAGACTTTCCTGAGCTGACTCCTAATAGCCATCTCTTGTCCTGCCTGCCTGAATTCTTTACCAGATCCAATTTTATTACAAATTCCAAATTCCATATCATGCTTCTGTGTTTTCCTATGCTTCTTTCTTTGTCTGCTCCCCTTCACACTTTACTGTTCCCCAGATAGCTTCTTTTTATCTTTTCAGACTCAAGTGGGGTAACACATCCTCCAGGAAGCCTGCCGGACTCTTTGCCCCCAATTCACACCCAGGCTCAGAGGTCCTGCTCATCTTTCAACATCATGCATATTCATTTCATTGCACGCATTACAGTGTTGTGCAAACATTCTTTGGCTCCCAGGACTACCATGTCTGGCTCAGCTGCCGAGCTCCACTGAGCACCATTCACACAACGTCCAGTTTGAACAGCTATCCTGGGAAGTTCTACTTCCTGTCCACCAAAGAGAGGTCATCTTCATACATTTATGCAAAATACCTTGATCTAGTTCAAGTGCTGGAGTAGACACATAGTTACAAAGCAAGCCGTTGTTTAATGAATGAAAAAGTAAACATTCAGTCAAATTCTAGATTCCTTAATGAAAAATTCTCTTAGATTAGTGGTTCCCAAAGTGTGGTGCATGGATTAGCCATATCTGCATCACTGTGGAGCTTGTTAAGATGCAAATTCTTAGCCCCCTCCCCAGACCTACTGAATTAGAAATTTCAGGGTTAGAACCCAGAAAACTGTTTTAATAAGCCTCCTCCTAGATGATTCAAATGCATGTTTATCATTGAGAAACACAACCATAGACTATTCAAAACTAAAACAATGATTTCATTTAAAGGGCTAAAATAACTTTGTAAGAAGGGCATTTGCTTAATTGAAAAATGTAAATTAATGAAATAGTTCATATCTTTAAAAGGTATGTAAAACAGCTGGGCATGGTGGCACACTCCTATAATCCCAGTAGCTTGGGAGGCTGAGACAGGAGGATTGCAAGTTCAAGGCCAGCCTCAGCAACTTAGGCCCTAAGCAACTCAGTAAGACCCTGTCTCAAAATTTAAAAAATAATTTAAAAAGGGCTGGGGCTGTATCTTGGTGGTAAATTGGTACTAGGCTAAATCCCCAGTACCAAAAAAACTAGATTACAGACATTCATGTACCCACCATCAGGATCTGTTGTATTTGCTTCACCTTCCAATAAGAACTAAAGCACATGAAATTGCTAATGACCTGTCCTCACCCCCCACCCAAGCTAACCACTGTTTTACAGTTGGTGTGTATTTTTCTCATGCATGTCTTTATACTTTTACTACGTAAGTGTACAGGCATTTATTTTTAATGAGAGACTTTGTGCAGGATGTTACAGCAGAAATCACAACACTTGCCTCAGCAAGCTGAATGGGAAGCCACCTGGAGTAGCAGGCGGCAAAGGTAACCAGACCTGCCCCTCTCCAACACTGGGTGAAAAACACAGGGCTCATGTCAACTTTGCAAAACGCAATCAGCTGGGGTTAAAATCAGAAATCCAAGTTGTACTTATTCCCTTGCAGTTGGCTGTAAAAGCTAAAATGAAGAAGAGTGTTTGCCTTGCAGTCAAGGGTATCAAACACACAGAACCAACAGTTTGTACTGACAGACTTGGTCCACCTTGCCCAGTCCTGTGGTTCACACACACATGGGTTGTGTGCTGATATAGATGTGCCCTGTGAGGTGCACACCAGGAGTCCCCAAACAGCTATGTCGGGGGCTCTGGATCCACCCTGTCAACATCAATTGAAAATGACAAGACATTGTCTGCTGCCCTCTGTCTTAATAGAAGGGATGTGATGATTATTTGGTTAAGTTCTTTGCCATTTGGGAGCCCATAATTAAAAATTTAGGAAAATATGGTTACCAAACTCATGAATCTATTTCTCCTGAAAGGGAAGGAAAGAGGAAAGGAGGGAGGCAGGAAAGAAAGTAGAAAGGAAAAGAACAACAACAAAAAGAATAAAGAAGAGGGTAATTGAGGGGGCACTCCTGGGGATAATTGCAAAACCCAGAATATATGCATATTTTATACACATTTTATATTATTTTGTTAAAATCATGTAAGTTTGCTCAAAATAAAAAATAAAAAAAAAAAAAAAAAAAAAAAAAAAAAAAAAAAGAATAAAGAAACTTGACACCTGGTTCCTCCCCCACCCCCCACTTTCCCACTTCTAGCTTTGTTTCTTATGATGATTTCTTAGTTATCTTTATAACTTGGTCTTCTTTTATTTCCTTTATAAGTCTGTAATTTTGCCTCTTTTTTTTTGTTCTCCTTCCTTTTCTCAGGTGATTCTTCACGATGTTAAAGTCTGAGAATCATTGTTGGAGGTATGGAGCCCTGGGAAAGTGTAATGTTGCTGTTATTGTATGAATGAGCGAGTTTATTGATTTATTAGTTATATACAACTGACTGCACCATTTAACTCTGGACAACTTTCTGTATAGAAAAACACCATGCAACATTTTTTTTTGTTCTTGATTCATATCTTCTTTTTTATCCTAAGAGCTAGGTTGATGTCTGTCCTGGGTTGCCCTCAGTACATATGCATGTGTCTATCAATATGCATACCCCCATGCACCCATGTGCTTGCGTGTATGTGTGTGTTTGTTTAAACATAGTTTGGAATCCCACAGCTAATCAGTGAACACATTTCTCCACGGTCAATTCATTTTTCACAGGTTCTATTACATACATCTATTAGCTCCTGTCCCTGATGCCGCTTCACTAATAATACTAAACTTCTCACCATGGAGTCCTCAAATCGACCTTTTATTGCTCTCCCTTTTATCTGCATGTGCTTGGCTAGATCAGTTTCTCTACAGCACCACCCTGATTCTCCTCCACAGAAGATGCCTTTAGTAGCTGCCAGGCCTGCTAGGTGCCTCTACCATGCTCCCTCATAACCAAATTCCACTTTTATCCTGGGTGGCAAGGTATCCACTAGCATTTTCAAGCTTCCTTTGCACCTTGGAGTCTGCCAATGGGATTGTAGTAGAAATTGCTGGGCGAGAATTCTAGTAAGGTCCCCTAATGTCAAAACATATACCTGGCAATGGGTACCTTTTACTTCCCTATTCCCCATCTTATTTTACCCCTAGAATTTACGTGGAAGGGCTAGAGCTCCAGAAGCTGTCTTGAACCAAAAGGAAACCTCAAGGATAAAGCCATATGGCAAGAGTAGCAATGCAGAAAAAAAGGAGGAGTCTGCATACCAGAGGATCATAGAACCATGCTGCCTGATCTGGAGGGGAAAAGAGAGCTTTGTGTGTGTTTAAGTCATTGTATTTATAGTTTTCTATTATGAAGGGCTCTAAATAATGTTTATTCTCTTCACAAAGTTAGCTCTTTTCCTAATCCAGCCAATATGATATGTTGATTAGCTTCAATCTACTGCTCCTCTTCAGAAACAGTGGCTTACAGATGCACGGGGCTGTGTTAACACAGGACACAGTGAAGCTTTTAGTATTACCCCATTTTACCCTTAGTTGCCTTGTCCAAAACTGAGAATGAAAACAATTTGCACATTAAAGTGTTTGCTATTTTTTTCTGTCAGCCTGATTAAAAAACAACAACTGGCATTAATTCAATAGTACTAAGAAACAGGATGGGTGAAAGAAAAGGAGATAAAGCTCAAATCAGGATATTTTCCCACTTGTGAAAAGTCCTTCCAAGCACGGTGAGGACTGAAGAGGTTCAGGTTGCTTCTTATAAACATCACTGGGAAAAATGTCAGTAGGTTAGGCTTTAATTATTGACATTTTATCCTTGCTCCCATTCTCATGAGTAGCTGAAATCAGAACATACACAAGAGGAAAGAAAAGAAGAAAGAAGGAAGGAAGGGAAGAAAGAAAGAAAGAGAGAGAGAGAGAGGAAAAGACAAAGCACAGACTGCAGGAGGACCACATGCCCGCAGCCACTGAATGGAGAAGACAGCTACTGCCTGGCATTTTCCATGTGGTTAAGTTGACTCTCAGTGACTCTAAACAAGTCCTTTCAGATGGAATTGCAAAAAAGGCAATTCTGCTTAAACTCTTACATTATCTAATTTCATTTCTGCTCTCATGCACATTAAAATAAACTGGCAAAAACTCTTGCTAAATTAAATTCAATTTGATTAGGAAATTTGTGTCACATGCAGGCAAAACATGGTATGTGTGGGTTTAAAATGTCCTGGTTATTGAAAAAAATTTCAACAGATGATTCAGTTTTACCATTGCTTCATTAGGGAATTAAACTTGTGTTCATGTGGATCTGTGTTGGGGGTGAGCGAGGCTCTAGCTCTTCTCTGGGAAATCACTCAAGCAGTAGAAAGTTTGTCTTTTCTGAAGAAAAGTTACAACCTCAAAGACTGGAACATTTGAGCACCTTCAAATTCTTCCTGCTCTGGCTCCACAAGACCCTTTCTCACCACTTCTTAACACTGTCATCATTTCCTTTCCGACAACATTTTCCTCGCCATGCCAGCCTCAACATGCTCTGAAAGGCAGGGTTGGCCCCTGGGTCTTATCTGCCCTGCTCTCTGTCCTTAGCTGTATTTCAACCAAAATAATTATCTTCCATTTTATTGCTTGGCTTCTAAAACAAACAACTGGAAGAATTTAAATAGGGTTGGTTCAAAGGTTTTCAGGGAGACAGAAGGTATTTGTTAGAGGGTCAAATACCTTATGGCAAGGAGATAGGTCCAAGGGCAATTATTGGATAATACTTGATACCTGCCAAAGCAAAAATGACTGAATCCATGGTAGGCTGTTTTATAGGTCTCAGTGGAGGTCTTTCTTTCACTCTCAGGCATCAGAAGTTCTACTCTGCTAAGATGCACGAGAGGAATATTGCATATATAGTTTGCTTAAAAAAACATTCAGGTGTATAGGAGTAAAGGCTTAAAATTTTTTGAAGAATATCAAGAGGATTATTATTAATATATATTAAATGAAAGCATGACAAAAACATTTATGTCTGTGAAACAGAGATTACTGGACAATATACAAGATGCTGCCTAATCATAGAGCAGCATTTTCTGGAACTCCAGGGACAGGGTCTCACTATAGTGTCCCCTCTCTGTGGCAGTGATCAATGAGGCATTGGATGGAGGGCCACCAGTGACCATCCACACACTAAGCACCTCCAGAGGTTGCTGAGCTGATTTTGATCTTTGCTGTTGTTCAGAATATTTCTGATTAATTTAAAATTCTGGAAAGGGGCTTAAGAGGGATTTTTTTGGGGGGGTAGGTGGAGTTGACACCAAGAAGATCCATAACTCTGGCTGAGTTGGCATCACCGTGACTCTGCAGAATTGTCCTGAATGTGCCAGGCCTGACTCAGGCTATGATGGTTTGTATGTGAGGTGGTCCCCCAAAAGGTTTTGTGTTAACGCAGGGATGTTCAGAGGTGAAATGATTTGATTATGAGAGCCATGACCTAATCAGTGGACTAATCCATTTCGTGAATTGATAATTTGGAAGGACTATTGTCCTGGGTGGAAACCATACACAGTGGGGCATGGCTGGAAGAAGCAGGTCTGGTCTTTGGGGGCATGTCCTTGGGGATTATCTCTTGTCCCCCTGGCTCCTCTTTCTCTCTCTCTGCTTTCCTCTTTCATTTGTTTCTGCCATGATACTCTGCTTCACCTCAGACCTAAAGTGATGGAGTTGGCGGGCCATGGACTGAACCCTAAAACTGTGAGCCCAAAATAAACTTTTCCTCCTCTAAGCTGTTCTTGTTGGGTATTTTGGGGACAGCAGCGAAAAGTTGACAACACATATGTCTATCTGGATGGATTAGGAGGTAAAAGCCTAATTCTTAAAGCTTTATCATTCCATTTCGTTTGGCTGGCTAAGGAAATAATATACAACAGAAAAGGAATATAATATAAGTTGTATTTGTCATATATTTTTCAATTGTTGATTCCTTTATACAGATAGAATCTGATAGAGAAGCCCGATATTTAAACCAATAAAACTGTCCCTGCCCCACAGCACCCCTCCCAGCAGAGATAAAAGTCTCAGAACCCCCAAAACTCAAAGGACTCCATCTTGAAAATAGTGTCTCTCTAAGGCTACTGGCACTTTATCTGCTACGGCAAGGGAGGACGACGATTCTTGGCCTCTGTGGCCAGTAGAATCAAGTATTGTACTCAGGACTGCTACTCCCATAACTCCCATAGGCCACACCTGAACCTGGGAGACTCCAAAGCGTATTCAGTGATTCCTTGTATACACTTCTCTGAGAATGTTCCTCCCCCCACTATTTTGGTGGTTATGGAACAAAGAAAATACTGGAAGAGCAGCATGGTTTCAGATCTTCAGAAATTTTGCATAATCACCTTAAACCTGACTCAATAAATAGCATACATAGCTTTAAGAAAGTGAACCGAAATCAAATATCTGGTAACATAATTTCCATTCACTAAGTGTCTCAATTTATTTTCTGCTTTGTGTTCCCTCTTTGTTTTTATTGTTAATGGAAGCATAATTTACATAGGGTAAAATGTGCAGATGGGTTTTTGACAAGTGGCATGCAGCCCACACGCCTATGAAGATATACATTTCCATCTTCCCAGAAAATTCCCTTGTGCTCCTTGCCCATCAATCAATCCCCTTTTGCCTCCCAGGTGACCACTATTTTGGTTCCTATCACCGCCGATTGTTATGCCTTTTCTAGAACTATATAAAAATTGATTAGGAGACTGTGCACTCTTTTGGACCCAATGTTTCATGTTTTTGAGCATCTACAGAAAACTCTCTTTAGCTTCCTCATCTGTAAATTGAGGAAACTGTCCTGCAAAAGATGTGTGCATCTATTCTGAGATGCCGTGTGTTTCCTGGTGGAGGTGGAAGACCTCAGAGTTCACCTTGACTGGGGGGTGGGTTAAGGACTGAGGGCTGGAGCTTTCATGTGTGTGTGAGAACCACAGGGCTCAAGGACTCTGAGTGACCCCTTTCCCAGACCACTCCGTAAATTACCAATAGTGCTTTCTGATAGGAGAGCTGTGACTGGTCCCTCTAGGGAGGGCAGGGAGGGTTGGAAGACAGAGGCAGCCAGACTGGGGGCCCCAAGGGAGGGCCTGGGCACCGAGCACTGTAATATTAGTACTGGTTACAATCAGATAGCACCAGTCCAACCCAGGCACCTAGACAATAGGCCAGAGACCATGGGTGAGCAGAGGCACAAAGACAGCATTCAAAAGACAGGACTCAGACTCTGTAGCCAGTGAGAGCATTTCTATAGACTCCACCAGACCCTGGCGAGCTTGGATGTTACCCTACTGCCAGAAAGCCATTTTTTTTTTCATGGTGAGCTTTTAAACTGCTAAAAATAATAAACACAGAAAGGAAATGCTGACGCAACCTTAAATGCAGAGACAAACTGAAACTGTGTTGTTCTAATAATGAAAACAAACTGGGCTCCAAATCATAACCCAGAGCTCCAACTGGCTGCCTGATGTTCACATCTCAAGACGAAAAGAGAATTCAGAGAATTTATCAGCAAAGAAAGTGGATCTGCACAGGTGCTACCCCATCTGACTTGCTCTAACCAATGGGTCATCTAATTCTCACTTTTTTTTTTCTTCTAAGCACTCAATGATGGAATGAAGGAAAAGATACAAGGGAGAGGACTGTTAGATCTCCTTTAGGCACAATTTTCTTGAATAGCAAGGGGAAAATAGGCTCTTTTCTCATTGTACAATAATTCCTCGTCTTCCCCTGAGTGAACTGGTACCAGTCCTTTCCTCTAATTCTTTGTTTTTAAGCCCTTTTCTTGTTTTATATTTCTCCTGAATATCTACAGAGTTCCAGAGTTCATAACATAACAAAAGCAGCAACACCACAAATTCGCAAATTGGAAGATAGTTCCTACAGTGCTCAAGAGTGTCAATTAATAGCCCAAATCACAAGTTCGCAGATAGTCAACTCAAGCCTGACATCTGACCTTCTTCGTCATCAAATCACGTGTGGAACTTGGCACCACGCAGGTCAGCCAATGGGAGGGAAACCGCAGACCTGGAAAAAAGGAAACATAAAAAGATAAATATAAGTTAATGTTCTTTTAAAAACTTCCCCAACATTTGATTAACCTGCAACTGCTCTTATTTCTATGTTTAAATAGTTTCTGGTTTCAGACCTGTCTCTGATTTTGAATAAATGCAAATTGAGTTAGATAAAATCTCACTCTGAAGGGGAGATGGTTTCAGGGAAAGGGACCTTAATACAAGGGCTGCAATCACATAGTATAGGCAAGGGGCTATTTCTCAGTGGAGTTTCAGGAACAAGACCTACGGGTTTTGGATCCCCAGCCTGGGAAGATGACTGAAGAACAAATGTGAATCTCAAACCAATTAGAGGCCATGTCAGAGGCTGGTGCCTGGGAGAGGACTTGGATAAAAGCTGTGTCCCTGCCTTGGTGGAGACTGCTGGGGGACACCTGTGAATGCAGGGCAATGCACAGTGTTTGTGAGTTTGTAGTCAGCTATACGATATGCATCCCTGTATACGTATCTCCCCATCTGCATTTTTCACTCCACATTATGCGTGTGAGCTCTACCCATGCTGATCTACAGCAGCTCATTTCCTTTAACTGCCACGTTGAATAAATATACACTTGGTTATTGTCTTTTCACCCGACACCCATCGTTTATGGCACCATAAAAGCACTAGTTATATCATTAAAGTGATTGTTGGTTATGCGTGGGAGTGCTTATGCATGCTTGTGTGAGTAGATTTTCTGTGCTACTCAACTCTGGGCTTCTATGTAAGCGCTCTGCCACTGAACTGCTTCCCAGCCTCACTCTGGGCTTCCGGAGGATGCCACCTCACCTTGTGTTTACTGGCTCTTCCACATCATGATGGTGCAGAATGCATGCCCCGAATGTGGAAAGGCAATGCACCTTTTTTAAAAATTGACTTGCATGTTATTAATTTTCTTCCATTTTTAAACAATATTAAGACTTTGGAGTTGTATTTATCCCATTTCTTCAATATCTCTCTCCACTACTCTTATCATAGACCTTCTCATCTCAAACCTTCAGCCATCAGAAATCCTGAGGCTGAAGACCAAGACATTTTGAAGCACGCTGTATCCTAAAAGCACACTCAAAAAGGAAGTTAACAAAGCCAAGAAGAAGCTCATGTTTGTAACTGTTGCTATGAATTTGTGGCAATTATGAGCAAACATACACCATTACCCAGACATTAATATCTAAAAATAAATATGCCTTTTGCATAAACAGAATACTTGTGTGTGTGTATTTGAGAGTATAATTTTGATTTAGACTTTCAAAAATATATATGAACTTGACTCCATGAAAACAATACAAAAATACAATAATAATCATTTCAATAATAACCATTTTAATACGTAATATTTATTTAATACAATTTATGGGCTGGGTTGTGCTAATTATTTTGCCTAATTCCACACATTTTAATCCTCATGATAACCATAAGAAATAGGTACAATTATTTTTACAAATCCCATCTTTCAAAAGAGGAAAGGAGAGGCAGATAAAGGTTGGACATTTTGCCCAGAGTCAAATCATGAACAAGAGCCTAGCCAGGAATCTTCCCCAGGCAGGCTGATGTCATAGGCCTGCTTCTGAAAGACTCAATACAGACTCAGGTCTGAAAGACAAAACTGCTGAGAAGACACTGAAAAACAGTGTCACTGAGGTGACTTCCAAGTTTTACTATAGTATAAACACAGAGCTTCTTTTCCATGGTGTGTCCCAACTGAGAACAAACCAAATCAGAGCGCTTTAAGTAGACAAATTCAATGTGATTTCCCTGGGATGAAATTTAAAGAAGCAAAGTCAAGTCCCAAGCTCTTCCAGCCTAAACAGATTCATTTTAAACTCTTCTTGTCTTTAGAAAACAAGGAGCTGTGAATTTACTCCTGGCTTGAAGGAGACTGCCCAGTTTTGTTTACACAAGATTCAAGGCAAAAATGAGAATCACTCTGTGGGACAGCTTTAGCTCAGAGTGTGTTCTTTACACATTTTTAAATATATTAACAGTGAAGTTATTTTGCAGTTTGAAAAGAATCTGTTTTGTAACTGATTCATATTTATATTTGGAATACATTTATTTCTGGGCCTTGAAACAGTTCATTTTGGTAGGCCATCTGACCCAAGGTGAGATTGGCACTATTTCCCGTAGCAGCTCTCAATTAATGCAAATTGAAGGTTAAAGGATAAATAAAGTCCCTTTGACTTGGTTTACTAATATGTTATTTATAAATGGCTCTTTACTTGGTCTATTTTGGAGGAAGAGAGCAGTAACTTTGTACAAATGAAACAGCACAGACTAAACTAGCAATAAATACTTAATAAAATACATAATGAGTATTTTATTGCAAAGTTTTAAAGGAGCTACATTTATATTTAATTTATTTCTAAAGGGTTGCTAATACGATGAAAGTTAATTCTGTCCATCTGGAATCTGATGTCTCCAGCCTGAGATAGGCTGAACTGCATCAGTAGCCTACATTCTTGTTTGCTTGGTGGTAGTGGGGATGGCTTTGCACACGCTAGGCAAGAGCTCTACCATTCAACTACACCCCTAGCTGCTTTCGTTTGTTTTTAAAGGGCTTACTCAGTCTTTTACAATTTTATTTTGACAGTTACATAGTACCTCCTTACGTCATTAAACCATAATCACATTTATTGAAGGCCAGGGAAGTCTTCTCTTCTGCTATTCCGAATAGATCTTCAATGCATCACCTTGCCCAGGTGCGGGCTCTCACACACATAGGTTAATGTGCAGGACACATCTTGAGAAACCGAACTGGCTATTTAATGAGTGTGCATGCTTTCACATTTTGATTGACATTTCTGAATGAGACTCCAGAGGTCGTTTCAATGTATATTCTGTGTCTGAAAGTCCTGTCTCCCCAAACCATTGCTAACACAACGTTACTGAACATTATCTTTGCTAGCAGATTAATGGAATCTGAGTTTGAACTCACACATCTCTTGGGTAAATGAAGTTGAGAATCTTTTGATATCTTTAAAAGTTTTGTTAAGTCTTATTCTGTAACTTTTTCTCCCTCTCTTTCCTACCTTCTTTCTTTTGTTCCTTCTTGGCTTTCTCCCCATGATTTCCATATATTTTTTTTCTGCTGGGTTGATGAATGCTTTCTTACTGACACTGGCATACTGGTGCTACAAACTCTAATTCTTTTGGCTTTGCAAGCTTTGTTAATGCAGGATATTTTTTTTCCAGCGTTGCTGTTTTCTTTTTTTAAAATTGTGGTAAGACACTTAACATGAGAGCTACCCTCTTAATTTTTTTTTAATCCACAACAGAGTATTAATAATAGGCACAAGGCTCCATCCTCTCTGCATCTACCCTTTGTCACGTAACTGCAGTTCTGCTCCTTGATGAGGTTGAGTATTTTACGCACTTTTTGATCCTGTTTTCGGTCGTGTGATTTGTTTTACCCAGTGGAATGTTGTCAAATGTGATTATATATATATATTTGAAAATGTTCCTTTGTGTAAGTGTTTCTCTGCCCTTCTGTGATTGGCAGGAGAATGTTCCTGTGCTGCCTGTTCTATCAACGACAGAATCAGAATGCTGAGCTGGAAGCCTGGAGAGGGCTAGCTAGGTAGAACGAGGGAGGGACGCTCAGGCTGCAGCAACTGGGTGGGGATAGTGCAGGAAACACTGGAGGAAGGGCGAGCACCCTGGGTTGGCTCTGTACTTGGGAGACTGTGATGAGTCTATGAAGACAGAACTGAGGCTAGACCTTGAACGATTCTGAATTCTAAGCCAAGAAGACTGGGTTTTCGTTCTGAAGGCAATTAGGAAATTTAAGAGTTCTGAGCAGGGGCTAATATCTATATCATGCAAGAGGGATATTATGTAACAGAAATTGGAGGGACAGATTGGAGAGAGATGAAGTAGATCAGGGTTATTAATAAAGTGTAGAACCCAGGTAATTCATAGCCACCCCCCCCCCAACTAATTTGCAGAAGTTTCTGCAAGCATCCAGTTTCCGGAGAGATGGTGCAGAGCTTTCTCATGGTTTTCAATGCAGTCCATGGCTCCTGACCTCATCAAAAAAATTTAAGGCCCTAGATTCAAGGAAGGGATCTAGAAACTCTCTCCTTCTCCTTCTCTTCCTCCTCCTCCTCCTTCTTTCTTTCTTTTTTTTTTTTTAATAAAGTCTCTTATAATGGTGATCAAAAACCCATAACAGTGGCAGTGGGTATTGAAAGGAGAAATAGATATAAACATTTATGAGGTGTGATCTGAACAAATAATCTAGATGAACAGAAAAACAAACAAGAGCCAGGAGGAGGTTCTGGAAGGTTTAACTCTAGGCAATACACACCTTCTGCTGTTCCCTTTCTTCCCTCTCTAACATGAAGGAAGCAATTCATGTGTCCGAGTTACCATGAAGATTTACTAAGCTGAAAAGTTCCAAGAGAAACACTAGGCATATATGTCACCCCTGTCTCCCAGCCATGTTCAGCACACATGTCACTAATCAGACCCAACATCTTGTGACTGCTGAGCCCAAACACAGCCTCCAAATCCTTCTTAAATAGCACCTCAGGCAGCCACTGCCAATGGATTCAAGATGAAACTTACATCTCTGCTCTAAGCCTTTTTTCTAGAGGCACTATTTTTATTTATTGTACCGACTGTTCTTTAGTCTCATAAGTATGTTTCAATAAAAGTATGTTTTAATCTGCAGCACACACAGACACAATTGGTGTATTGGGCTGACTGTGTTATACACCAGTATGATCTGCATATATGTATTTATGTGCATATTTCTCACATGGGGGAAACTTAGTTACATACATTTGGATGGCTAGGTACATCTTATCCAAGTTCCTGAATCCACTTAATGTTAACTCCAAGCAAATAACACATCACCAAATTAAGCTGAGTTGGTGGGAAATTTTTTTTGCATCCACAAAGACTTATTCTAGTATCAAATTATCTTAGAGAAGTTTTAAAATTAGTACATGTTATAACAATCAACTACGAGAGACTCTTGTTTGGCAAATTCTTAACTACAATCATAGGCAAGTAGCTATATAGTAAATTATAACTCATCTCATGCCTTTCAAAGTATGGGTTGATATTTGATCTTCACTATGGTGGTTTTCTTTTACTTTGAAACATTCTATCTGACATCTGAGTTGCCTTCAATACAGAGGCAGATTCAGTTATACCATATTGGTTTTTCTACTTGCAGCTGATCAGCAAGAAAACGATTATTGTCTATATTCACATGAAGGCTTTGCCTGCTCACCTCAGCACCAAAGTGTAAAGTATCACTTAATACAAGTGTTTTTGGAAAACTTTCTCTATCCAAAAACATTTTCACAAAATTGGACACAAATTCTAAAGTATTAAATCCCCAGCAGTAATTATTTGACCATAATCCACAACACAAGTATATTTTAATCTGCAGCACACACACACACACACACACACACACACACACAAAGGAGTGTAAATGTGTATCCAACTAAAACAAAAGTTCCACAAAATCGCATCCTTGCAATGCAATCCTTGTGCAATGCACTTGGATATTTTCTGTTCCATTGGACTCTACCTGATCTTGATCTATTTTATATACTACTTCATTAAAAGACAGTTAGCAATGACTTGCTAAATTGATTTCATTATGCACTAATGGGGCCCAACCCATAGTTTGAAAAGCACTACTGTCGCAAAAAGACTCAAGTACTCTGACTTCATTCACCAATGTAAACATATCCACAAAAGACCAATCCTGAACAACTTAGCAAGAAAAAAATCTCTTGGCTTACTCCCCAGTGGCCTGGATGAAGCCAAGGTTTGTTGAGCCAACTTTTGTACTTGGTGGTTGACAATGACTGAAAACTGAAAGGCAGAGATCAAATCCTCACTCTCCCTCTCAACACATCTCTTCCGCTGGGTAATTTATACCGTGCAAGTAGCAAGCTATTCAATTTTGCTGTCATTTACTGTTCTTTCTCCAACAGCAATGGAAACACAGCATCGGTTTACTGTCTTCTCTCCTAGGTAGAATAAGATTATTCTCCCTCCTGCCCCTTTAAACAAAGATGGCATTCAGCACTGCAGAGGGCCACCCCGGGAGCATCTCCAAACAAAGCCTGGCAGGAAAACTGCTACCCCTGAATGAGCTGGGCCTGAGTTTGTCAGTCCAGACTGTATCCGGGAACGCACATTGTTATGATTCTCCTGCGTGAGTGAACAAAATTGCAACCGAAGCAACATCATCATGGTAAAAGCAGACAGCAAACAGATAGATGGATGGAGAAACCATGAGAGGCTATGTATCTCCATGTGATCTATGAAAGCAGAGTTATTTATTTAAAAATTAATTTTTTCTCTAAGAAGAAAATTTTAGACAGATACTAGAGAATCATCATCCCAGAGATCCTTTGGGGATTATCTTGACAGTACTGTGGTTCTGGAACATTCTTTCTTGTACTTTGCATTATGACATTTGTCTTCTTTGGCATTCACCCAATTACTGTATGCCCTTCCCCAACCCTCTATTGGTGACCAGACTAGTCACCAACAGTGAGGGCATCATAAGTCTGAGGGCATTATGGTTTTTTTTTTTGTTTGTTTGTTTTTTTAAAGAGAGAGGGACAGTGAGAAAGAGAGAGAGAATCGATTTTATTTTGTTTTTCATGTGGCTTTCATTGCTCTGAGACTTCGTTGTGTAGATGGTGCTGGGGTTTGAACCCGTGTACTCATGCATGCCCGGCAAGCACCGCAACCGCTGAGCCACTGCTCCAGCCTGGATATTTTGTTCTTTAATTCAGCATTTCTAATTCTCAGAATTTATCTTAAAAATAGCAAAAGACTAGAAGGATATATCGTTAATTGTTAAAAGTGTCTGTCTTTGGGTGGCTGGAGGGGATTTAAATTTTATTCTGTATGCTTAGCATATTTGTTAAATTTTACAAAATAAAAATAAGATAAATGGGCTGAAAATAATACATGTGTGCTTGATATTGGGATACCTGCAAATCTCCAGGTGGAAGGTGTTAACCAGTCCAAGTGAGCCAGAGTTTCAGGGAGCTCTGGTGCCACCTGAGCACTCCATGCCTGGGCTTCTGTGACAGTGAATGGGGACAATTACAGTACCTAATGCATAGAGTGATGATAAATGCTAACTATTAAAATGGGTAAAGTGCTTAGAATGCGGCTGGCAGTCAAAAGCATGATGTGAGGGTTAGCGGGTATCGTTAGTATTACTATGCTGGCCCAGGGAATGGCACATGTTTGTCTGGCTCCCTGCTGAATGCAATGCAAAGGCCCAGGAAAAGATGGGATTGGATCTGAGTCCCACTAAAGTTATGCTCCATGCCTGGAGTACCAAAGAGGAACATGAAAATATGTTCATCATACTGATGTGGCAATGCCTTTATAGGGCATACATATGACCCGGTTTATCACACTGTATGTTTAAGATATATTCAGTTTATTTAGTGACGATTAGACCTCCATATAGCTGTTAGAAACTGAAGACATGAGGGGCTGGAGCGTTGGCTCAGTGGTTGCAGCGCTGGCCTGGCATGCACGAGTACACGAGTTTGATCCCCAGCACCATGTACGCAAGGATGTCTTGGAGCAACGAAAGCCACGTGAAAAACTAAATAAAATTGATTCTCTCTTTCTCTCTCACTATCCCTCTCTCTTTAAAAAAGAAAGAAAGAAATTGAAGATACGATATTCTTTTAGAAAGCAATCCTGGGAAAATTTGTCACCAAGAGATCACTAAAAGAATATTTAAAGAGTGTACTTCAGGCAGAAGAAGAAAGATTCCAAGTAGGTGTTTGAAGTACAGGAGAAATGATGAGCAACAAAAGTGGTAACTATGCAATAAATCCACAAGAATATTAGCTATTTAAAATGATACTTTGTAGTGTCTTGTGGGATTTTAATTGTATGCAAAATTGGAACATAAGACAATAATAACATAAAAGGAAGGATTGGGAAATGGAATCAAAGTGCTCCGAGTCCTTTGCATTTTCTGGAAGGTTGTCAAAAATCTCAATTTATTACATACGCTAATAAATTAATGACACAATTTGTGATTTCTAGGGTACTACTAAAAAAAGAGTAAAAAAAAAAAATGACCAACAAGCTTTTAGAGGCAAAATACTTCAAGGTAAGACAACAAAGGAGAGAGAACAACTTAACTGCTGGAGAAGATAAAAACCAAAACAGTCATATGATAAACTATCATCTAAACATGTCAGTAATTTCATAAAATACCAATAAAAACTGCATAATATACACATACTAGATTTCTTTTAAAAATTCCAATGAAATGCTGCTTAAATAAGACACAGTTTGTATACAAGGACTCAAAATTTCCAAGAAAAAGGATTGGAAAAAGACATAAATTATATTTACACCAGATACTGTGACTCTAATGAACTTAATGAAAATGATATTACTAGAGATAAAAACATATTTCAAAGTAATAAAAGAATCACACTATAGGAAAATGCAAGAATCCTAAATTGAAATGCACATAATTATCAAGCCTCAAAATACATGGAGCCAACATTGTTGGAACTAAAAATAGAAGTAAGGCTTTTACTTAAGAAGTAAGAAAGAGGGGTTGGGGATTTAGCTCAGTGGCAGAGCACTTGCCTAGTATGAGCAAGACCTCGAGTTCGGTCCTCAGCCCTGAGGGAAAAAAAAGTAAGAAAGATTCTAATGAGTGCAAACCTTTCAGTAACTGGTTGAACAGGCTGATACAGATGTGTAAGGATACAGAAATAGAAATGTGACTAATAAATCTCACCTCATTGATCTCTTTAGAACACTGTGGCCATGGAATTCACAGAATGCACGCTGAATATCTACCAAAGTTTCCCACATCTAAAAGTTTACCGTATGCTCATGTGCTGGACAATATATAAGACTGAACATGTTTCAAAGATCAAAAATCATATAGAATGTGTTCTCTGACTTATAGTGAAGTTAAGTGGAAATCCATAGTAAAAGAATGACTAAAAACTATATACATGCATGGAAATTAAGCAATATGCCCCCAATTAACCTAATAGGTCAAGGATGAAGCACAAAGGAAGTTAGACTATCTTATTAACTGAATTATGAACTAAACATGACATTAAGGGGCTGGAGTGGTGGCTCAGTGG
This sequence comes from Aplodontia rufa, assembly GCA_004027875.1. NCBI lineage: Eukaryota > Metazoa > Chordata > Mammalia > Rodentia > Aplodontiidae > Aplodontia > Aplodontia rufa. The sequence continues at coordinate 41,952 of PVKS010001018.1, forward strand.
TTATGGTGCTTGCCTGGCATGTGCAAGGACATGGGTTTGAACCCCAGCACCACATACACAAGAAGATGTTTGAGCAATGAAAGCCATGTGAAAAACTAAATAAAACTGATAGTCTCTCTCTCCCGCTCTCTCTTTCTCTCTCTCACTGTCCCTCTCTCTTTAAAAAAAATGACATTAAAATGTGAGATGCAGCTAAAAGTGATTAAAGAAATTTAAATACTTAAATGCATGTATTAGGAAAGAAGAAAATCTGAAAAGCAACTACATAACTATCCAGTTCAACAAATCATAGAAAGAACACCATGTGAACATCAATAAAAATGGAAGAAAGAAAATAAAGGGCAGAAGTTAATGATGCGGAAAATAGAAGCATAATAGAGAAAAAAAGATCAAGAATTATTTCTCTGAAAATGTTAATAAAATCGATAAACCTGTAATCAGATTAATGAAGGAAAAGGAAGAGAAAGGAAAAAACTACAAATGTTAAATGAAAAAGAAAATCACTATAAATCCTACTGACATTAAAAGGTAAGAGGAATATGAGCATTTCATGGCAATATTTTAAAATGTCAAGGAAATGGACAAATTACTAAAAATATTTTTTTAACCAAAACAGGAAGAACTTACAAAATTGTGAATGATTCTAAATCCATTAAAAACTAAATTTGTATCTAAAAATCTACTTACCAAATATTTTCCAGTCCTCGACTGTTTTATTGGTGAATCTTACTGAACATACTAATCTTACATAACTCATTCAGGATATAGAAGAAGGGTCATGTCTTAGCTCGTTCTATGAAACTCATTATAGGAGGTCAAGACAACTAGGACACTATGAGAAAAGAAAATTCCTTAAGAATTTGGCAGAAAACACTAAACTAAATACTACTAGCAAACTGAACCCTGAGATATTTTTGAAAGCACAACACACTGTGAGCAGGAAGGACTTATTTTAGAAATACAAGGTATGTTTATTATTGGAGAACCAATTAATGCAAAACAGCAATTAACAGAAAAATGGTAAAAAGCCATGGTTATCTCAGTGGATGCAGAAAAAACATTTGATGTCACTCAGAGCTATTCATGACAAGATACTGAGCAAACTAGGCATGCTATATACATTTTTAAGAGAGAGCTAATTTTATTTTTTCATCTGTTTTTTTTGTCTTGTTGTTTTGTTTTTCCTCCACTTAGTTGTGTATGTGGTGCTGGGGATTGAGCTCGGGACCTCGCCCATGCAGGGCAAGTGCTCTACCATGGAGCCACCTCTTCAGCCACGATGCATGTTTTTAAAAGGTTCTGTTTTCCCAGTGCCTCCACACCCTCACCAGTAGGTTGGGAGCACCTTGCCCAGCTGTGCAGGTGTACCAATGTGGTAAGGTTGGCTCCTGCCACAGTGCTCTTCCTTGCTCTCCCCTGGCTGGGACCAGCAGACATTCAAACACACCAACAAAAGCCCACCCCCCACTTTTGCCTGTCTATTCTATCCTGAACCCCAACAAAACACTTGCTCTTAGGTCTTTGCGGCCCATTGGTTTACCTCCAGCTTAGTGGAGCCTGTTCCTCAGCTGCTCCTCCCTTGTGGTCTCCTGCACGGTATGTTGTGGCTCCCTCTCAGGACTGGGACTAAAACCCATAGCTTCATAAGCCTCTCCTGGTGTATGTCCATGGCTATGTTGTATGGATCCTTAAAGACCCTGCAAGGGGGACTTACTCATCCCTTTGCAAAACACGAGGACCAAAAGGAAAGTTTCTCCACGTAATAACACTCCATAGCAAACTTTCTACTTGACGAATTTTGAAAGCTTTCCCCTAAGGCTAAGTGTCAAGAATGCCTTCCATAACCACCTGTGAATAGAGGTCTAGACCCTGTGATAATGGAGGAAAACTTTGAAAAAGGGAAGAGATGAAATTGTGATTAGCCTCTGACATCATAACAGTGTAGAAGGAAAGTGTGAAATTAACATTCATAATACATACAACTGACAAAGGATTCTTATACAGGACTCCTGCGAGTCAGTCAGAGAAAGACCACCATAGAATTCTTGGCCATTTGTACTTCTTTTGAGAAGTGTCCTTTCAGTTCACCTGACCATTTATTGAATGTGGTATTTGTTCTGTGGGTGTTGAGTTTTTTGAGTTCTTTATATGTTCTGGATATTCATCCTCTGTCAGAAGAGTAGCTGGCAAAGACTTTTTCCCCATTCTGTAGGTTGTCTCCTCACTCTGTTGTTTCCTTTGCTGATCAGAAGTTTAATTTGATGCATTTCCACTTATCAATTCTTGCCATTATTTCCTGAGCTATAGGAGTCCTATTCAGGAAGTTGTTGCCTGTGCCCATGATGGAAGTGTTTCCCCTGTTTTCTTCTAGAAGTTGCCAAATTTTTGCTTTTACAGAAATGGATGGAACTGGAAAGCATCAAGTTAAGCAAAACAAGCCAGGCTCAGAAAGACAAGTATTCTATGTTTTCTCTCACATGTGGAAGCTAAAGGAAAAAGAAAAGAAACAAAAGGATGTCATCAAAGTGTAAAGGTAGAAGAAGGGGACCAGGGGAGGGAGGATGGGAAGTTAGAGGATGAAATTGGTCAAATTATGTTATATGCACATATGAATATGCCACAATGAAACCCACTATTCTGTATAATGTATATGCACCAATATGAAAGAAAAAAAAGGCAACTTAAACCAAAATGGCTGAAAGACTTGGATGTTCTCACATAAGAAGATACTCAAAATATTCTGCAGACAAGTTATTGAAAATAACATGAGCATTAAAACAGATCAATGGATTTAAGATCCATTCACATTGAATTGGAGTTCTATACACCAACATCACACCATTAGAAAATAAAATTCATTAAGCTATGCCATTTATACTGGCATAAAATATTAAATGCTTACATTAAAAATATGCAAGGCTTCTACATAGAAAAGCTTACTGACAGAAAGGAAAGGGGAAGATACATAATCAAATATTAGCAGACTCAATATCAAAAATCTGTCAAGTCTCACTAAATTAGTATATAGACTCAATGTAATCCTTATCAAAATCCCATCAGTTTGATTTTAGTATTGGGGATTGAGCCCAGGGCTTCATGCATGCTAGAGAAGTACTCTATCACTGAGCTTCATCCTCAGTCCAATCCTATTTTTTATTTTTTGGAAATTAGTAAACTAACTCTAAATTTTATATGGAAAATAAATAAACCAAAAATAGTCAAGGCCAAGGAGAAGGACATTACAGGACTTCTCAAGACCAGGTACAGCATATAAATCTACATTAATTTAAACCATATGCTATGGACACAGATAGACAAACAGATCAAAGGATCGATAGAAAAGAGCCCAGAAACAAATCACACATACACCATCATTAATCCCTAGAGGTGGTATTGCATTGCAATGAGAAAAACTGAAGAAAAAGGGTGGTGGGTCAACTGGATATCCATATTTAAAAAGTATTTTTATGCCTTATTTCACATGATACAGACAAAGCAATTCTAGAAGAGTTGCTGGTCTAAAGGTCAAAGGTAAAATAAGCTTCAAGCAGATAACATGGGTAAATATATTTATGATTTAGGGGTTAACCAAGTTTTCTTAAGCAGGATACAAAGAGCACCAACAATAAGAAAAAGAAAGTTGAAAAAGGAAACAAATAATAAAAGAGAAAACAAGAAATCAGATTATATTAAATTTAGAAACTTTTGTTCACCAAAATACACTATTATGAGAGGGAAGAGTGGGAAATAATATTTGCAATACATAGAACTGACAAAAAATTATATATACAATATGTATAGAATTTCTATAAGTCCACAGTTTGGGGGGTGGGAACAAGCCAACCTAAAATGGCCAAAGACGTGGATATCCTCACATAAGAAGGTACCCAAATGCAAATAAGCAAGTGAAAAAGATCTCACCATCATTATATTTTGGGGGAATGCAGATTAAAAACACCCATCAGAATGGCTAAAATTAAATACTGCCAATACCTAGTGTTGGAGAAGATGTGGAGAAACTGGAACTCTCACACATTGCTAGTAGGAGTGTATTCACATTCTACAATGTCTCCAAAAGCTGTATACACATGTGTTATGAACCAGCAATTCCACTCTCCATGTTCCCCAAAAGATATCCACAGCTGCACTTTTGGTAATAACCAAAAGTGAAAGCAAATCAAATGTTCAGCGATTCAATTGTTCATCAGAGTAGAATCCGTAAAAGTTGTCATCTGTGCATATAGTGGAATCAAAGTTAGCAGTTATGGATGGTCTTACGAATACGACGTTGAGCAAGAGAAGCCAGACACAAGAAAGTGCATTCTATATTTAGCATGTAATACAAAGTTTGAAACAAAGCAAAGCTAATCTTTCATTGGGGAGAGACTGAGGCATAAGGAAAAGCTCTGCTTCTTATCAAAGTTCCATTCACGACCTAAATGGTGGTCACATGGATGCAGTTACTTTGGGGAAATCTATCAAGCTACATGCTAATAATTTGCATACATCTCTGAAAGTTTGCTTTGCTATGTTGAGAAACTTTATTTAAGAAATATCACATGTATGTTTTCAATTTCTCATTTAAAACAATTTTTTAGTTGTAGATGAGCACAATAACTTAATTTTATTTATTTTTATGTAGTGTTGAGGATCAAATTTGGTGCCTCCTATATGCTAGGCAAACGCTTTACCTCCGAGCTACGAGCCCAGCCCCAATTTACCATATAAAGCACCATCAGTAAAAATTGCAAACATCTTGCAGAATTTAGAGTGATACTGTGCTCTGTATGGGGTGGGGGCAGGGAGACAGAGTTAAGTTATCAGAGTTTCTGTAAAAAGGTTATTCAGTATATTATTCATTCTCTCCTCATTGTGAAGCATAGTAGAAATACTTTTCTTGGAATAGTTGTAGGAGATGAGCCCTAAAATTCATGTAACTGATGTTTCTCCTTTTCTCTCTGGCTTCTAGAACACTTAGCTCAAAAGTTTTCTATAGCCTTTGAACAGTGGTTTTCAAACTTTCATAGCCATGGCCACAGAAAGAAATACATTTTATTTGGTGATTTGATATGCAAACAAACACATAAATTTGAAATATATGTTTAAGGAAATCATACCCTTGCTTTGTGCATTGCTGGTTGATATTTTCCATTCTGTTCTAACCTTCACATCCTAATCCATTAAAATGATGGCCACTCACTAGGAAGGCTTCACAGACCATTAACATGCTGCAACTAAGTTTGAAAATACTGTCTTCCAAAACTCCTGGCATAGATGAGGCACTCAGTAAAAATTGCTGAATGAATGATGGTTTTCATTTTGCATATTAACCTACACCACAGTCCCGCTTGGTATTAGGATCTAGCCTTGTTCTCCTTTGCTCTTTCACATTTTGTTATAGTTTATGTCAATATTTTAAGGCATATGTATCTTTATAAGTTGGCTTAATCTTTCCCAGAAAAAGTTCTTTCAAAACACTTTCAAAGTCACACAAAAAATCAGTCAGAGCAGAGCCAGGAGAGGAAAATTCATCCCACGGCTTCAGAAACAGTAAGCGTAATACCTGTTAAGACAGACACTTCCTGTCCCACCGAGGGAGCAATGTCTGCAGCACCAGGACACCTGAGAGCAGATGGCGACTGTGACGGAGTGACTGGAGCTCACCTCTACCCTTACAGGGAACTGTATAGACTCCTGCTTTCCATGAAGTTCTCTTGCATTTCCGACAGATGGGAGAGAGAGTGCCAGCTCATTCTAAGAAACACAAAGACGCCTTTTGAAAGCGCAACAAAGGGATCTGCAGCGACAATGTGGAGTGGTGTGAGCGTCTATGTGCATCACTGTGATAAGAGAGTTCATGGTCTAGAGTTTCCTTTATCTCTCTTTTCAGGGTGTAAAGTCCTTCTCAGGCCATTGAAATGGGGTGTCTTCAGAAGAGCCAGCAAGCATGTTGGAAAAGCAACTAGCTTAGGCATGTGAGAACAAACCCTTATCTTTGAACACAGGAACAAATTTCACCCTAATAAAACTTTTATTTTAAAGCATTCCCTTTGGTCCGATTGAACACACTTTCCCTACAAAATTTCAGATCACTTTTGGGCAACTTGCCAATCCTGGCTTATCATGGCACCCAAAGAAAGGCAGACATGTTAGGGACCAAGACTGTGGTCCAGTTTGGTGTTACTGTCCCTGGGAGAACAAGACTTAGGGTACAGAAGGGATGTGAAGGTGACTGGTCATTTTCTTAACCAAAAAGGCTCAAACGTGGTGAGGAATGTAACAGGGCCGAATGCACTAGCAGCCTCAAATGCATACGAAGGTTCACATGCACAGATGTCGCCAGGAGCATTCTCCTCAGTATGAGACCAGGAGTAGCCTACAATTTAAACTGGGGGCGTTGGAGGTGGTAGTTAAAAAGTAATTGTGCAACAGCTAAATCAATGTTTATAAACTCACAAGATAAGAAACCACCACCAAAAAATGCTGCAAGTGAAGAGCAGGATGAAACTCTACACATACAAAATATGAATTTGACCATATTTTTCAAGCATGCAGAACCATACTACTACTTACGCATAGAAAAAGATTTGGAAGAAACACTCCAAAATGTGAAGAGGAGCTGTAAACACCATCCAGTGGTAATAAGACTAAACATTAACCTTTTTCTTTTATTTTTCAAAATTTCTACTATAGGCAGAGATTGCTTTAACAACTAAATAGAAGCTTTATAAAAGATGTAATGATGCATTTCCATACAAACTCTAGCTTGTTCATTCCTTCATTGACAAATATCTAGATAAAATTTGGTATATTTTTTTCTCCTATGAGAACTTCAGAGTAAAATATTCAACTCAGTACAGAGAACAGGAAGGCCATGCCTCAGTGAATTCCATGCAGAGTAAAAGAGGAACATGAATTCTTACCCATGGGTATATTTGCATGAAGAAAGAGCAACTTAAAAAATAGTCTTAACCATAAACACACTATTCCTTATGTATTTTTTCTGTGGGATGTGTGCAATAATTTACAACTGTGGTCTATACATAACATTAAAGGTTTAGATGGACTAGTTGAAAACCCACACAGTCAGTAAAAATGTCAAACGGTAACTCCCCTGGCATAGTCCCCCAGTCCTGCCGCAACTAATGTCACTCAGCTGGCTGCAGGCGAAAGTGAGCCAGCTTACAGACTAATCTCTACAGACATTTGAAAAGGAAATGAAGGCAGCACAAAGAAAGGAGGCTGTGCATTCATGCTGGGGCCAGGGACTACGCACCATGACTTAGCAGGCCCCCAGCACAAGTGGTAAATAAAGCACCCTCATTTTTTCCTGAGGTTTATAGCTACTTCATCGCTTCACCGAACCCTGTCCATCAGGGTGGTCTATCACCGAAGACTCATTGTTACCCTGGCAGATGCAGGGAGGAAAAAGACAGATTGATCTGTCTTATCATTGATTTTTTTGGACTTTATATATTTGCCAGATCATTTCATGTGGTAAAAACCAAAAGAGCAGAAAGAGAATACTGTGAACCCTTGTGACTAGCAAGTCATTTAATCAAAAACAGTTTTGCTTTTTATCCCTTCATTTAAATAAAACAACATTTACTCAAGCAAGGCTCAATAGCAAATCTTAAATTCTGAGATTCTGGCAAGCCATCTCAATCCCTTGCTAAGTACTGCTGACATTTCTGACAGTTTCTTAGTGAGGGGCATGGTTACACCACCTACAGTATGGTGATCTCCTGCCCTGTTCTCAATGCAAGGGTTTTAAAGAAACTTTAAATGCTATCAGATTGGACAGCAAACATGTTTTCTTTGGAAAAACACATGCAGTATATAACAAATGTGCAGGATTTAGGATCTATCCATTTGGCTTTCTTGACTATAATGAAGGTAAACTGTTCAGCATCTTAGAACGCCTTCCAATCCTTGGGCGGAGACATTGCTACTGACTTCTGTAATTGACATGAAGTCATTGAGAGTCCATCCTCAAGAGAAGAGAAGGGACTCTGCAGGGGGAGGAAGAGGGATCAAGGCTGTGATCTGTCTGGATTTCTGCTCTAAAAGAAGGGATTATGGTGTTAACCCATGCATAAAATGTGAAAAAGATCAAACTTCCAGATTAAGTAGAAGACTTGATTTGGAAACAAGACTACATATTCCCTGCGACTGTGAAGATTTTCCCATCCTGTGACTCCATCCCAGGAAAGTCCGAGTCAATTGCATGGAAGTTCTGGCAGATTCTCAGTGATCCTTGATGGAGAGGATCACAGAAGGCTCAAGATCGTGGGGTGAAGGACTCTCCATAAGTCCACGCTAATAGTAAATAAGTACATGAGTTAACAAATAAGTAGACAGAGGAGAAGGGAGAGCTCTTCCTCAGAGTGAAGTAACAACTAATGAATACAGAAGGTAGGATGGAAGAAGAAAACCACCAATGGGTGTTAACACCAGTAGTTGCAAATTTGAGGAGGAAAAAGATTTTTTATTTTTGGTACCAGGGATTGAACCCAGGGGCACTTAACCACTAAGCCACACCCCAGCCCAGTTTTTATTTTTTATTTTGAGACAAGGTCTCACTAAGTTGCTTTGAGCCTTGCTAAGTGGCAGAGGGTGACCTTGAACTTGCTATCCTCCTGCCTCAGCCTCCAAAGCTGCTGGATTACAGGTGTGCACCACTGTACCCCGCAGAAGAAAAAAATGTTTGTATAGTAGCAAGGCACTTCCTCCCAAATAAAAGTTATTAATTACAAAGGGGGAAATAATAACTTTACAGGGAGAAAACCTGGCAGATACCACTTTCACCAAATAATTGGAATTAACATCATCAATAGTGGAATAAACTGTCATTACGTACTTTGTGATATGCAGCACCGTGTTCCTTCCAAAGAGGCATTACTGAAATTTAACATGGAAGAAACATCAGAAATCCAAAATAGAGACTGTCTACAAAATAACTGGCCTATGTTCTCCCAAAATGTTAAGATAAGAAACATATAGGAGGCTGGGGAACCACTTCCAAAAGAAGGAGACTCATGACACACAATATCCTGGAATAGATCCTTAGTGGGAAAAAACTGTTATTGAGGACTTAATGGGAAAGTGATCAAATTTGAGTATAGATTGTCAATGAAATAATATCAGTGTTGAATTTCCTGTAATAACTGTGCTGAAGTTATGTCCGAGTGTTTCTGTTCTTGGGAAATATAAGCATTTAGGAGTGAGGGCAAGAAAGACAGGAAGGTGTGTTGCAGAGACTTTATAGCATGGATCCCCATTTTCTCTACTCTGGAATCCCTCCCTGGCCATGCCAGAGGGTAAGGCCAACTGGGGTCAGGCTACCTGGGAAAAGAGTGTCAGTGCATTCACCGGAAGGGAGAAAGAATGTGCCCGAGGTTCACCTGCACACAGCAGGACAGCTGGGGGACTTGGTGGAGTTTCTATCATCTTAGGACTTTTAATGAATATGGGAGTCTCATCTAAATATCATCTAAATACGAAATGTGTGAGACTTGAGGAATGATTCATCCTGAGGCCGAATTTCTCTCCAGCTGTGAACCTGTGAAACAGTTCTGTGCTTCCCAAATGCAACGGTGGGACAGACATAGGAGAGACAGTCCCATTCCAAAAAGGAGAATCAGGACAGAAGGAAAGTATGAAAGGTCTCAAGTCAGTCCCCAGACTAGCAAGGCAAAATTAATTGGACATTAGGCTTGAGAATAATCCTCTTTGGTTTGATGCTCTGCCCTTCAGGGGCCCTGGAATGGGGGCCCCAACCCCAGGGCAAGGTTCTACAGAGCAGTTCTGCTCCAGGCTTTGGTGGGAGAAGGTCTGGCCTATTGAAGCCAAGGTGGTGGGCATGACCTTAGAATTGCCTTCAGGATTCTTCCCTTTTCTTAAAGAAGAGTGGAGGTCTGCAGCTAAGTATTTCTATGGTCTGGTTCTGTAGAATACCAGAATCCATCAGTCTCCAATCCGTCCTGCTTTGTCTTGCTGTTAGTTGGAACTGGCACTGTGTCTGCTGGTCCAGCTCCATTCCTATTCCTGAGTGCTGAGGCCACACCAGAGTCACACACATTCCTGGCATGTTATCTCAGAACTGCTCCAGCCTCTACCCATTACCCAGTTCCAAAGCCCCTTCCACATTTTTTGGTCATGTGTTACTGCAGTACCCTACTCCTTAGTTAAAAAAAAAAATTCTTTAAAGAGCCAAGTCAGATATGAGGTGTAAACTGAATACGCTAACAAGAAGGAACAGACAGAAGAGGGACAGGACGCCCTCCTCCTGGGCTCACGTCGGAAACCTCACACCAAAGACTGGGTCTGACTGCTCGTCCTAAAAGCTTCTCTTTGGGAGATGCAGTATCAGAAGAGAAACATGTCACATGAATTGCTATTTGGCGATATAGAGAGGTTCATATTTATAATTTTTCAGCACATAGCCATGATGTTCAGTGACCTATTACCAATCACCTAACCAAAATGTAAGGCAGTATTTATTTTGAGGCACCTGGTCTAAAGATGGAAATCAAAGAAAAAGGGGTAGTGGGCCTACCTCAATTGCATTGGTTCTTTTTCCTCTAGTTGCTTTTTATTTTATTTTTTTCCATTTTACAAAAAGAGTACCAATGTTGTAAATTCAAAATCTCGAGCTGAAAGACATACTAAGATATAATCTCATCAAATTCCTCTTTCTACCTGTTGGGGAAAGCAATGTGGAAAAAGGTGACGTGACTTTCTCAGTCTCAAACTTGACCAGGACTGGAATTCCTTTTGTCCCTTTTGTAAAACATTGTGGTTGAAATAGAAATAAAGCATGCGTGTGATTGCTGGGAAGGATGGCACATACCAGTAATCCCAGCAACTGGGGATGCTGAGGCAGGAGGATCACAAGTTCAAGGCCAGCATGGCAACGCAGCAAGACCCTGTCTCAAAATAAAAAGGGCGGGGAGTGTAGTTCAGTGGTAAAGTGCTCTGGGTTCAATTTCAAGTGACAAAGGCAACAAAACCAAACAAATGAAAAAAAAAAAAACATAGCAACTAAAAATAATTCAGAAATTCAAAAGCGCATACCTTGGAAAGCGAGTCTCCCTAGAGCTGAGGTTCTGCGCGCGCGCGCACACACACACACACACACACACACACATAAATATAATTTTTCCATGGAAGAAGGGTCATAATGCAACTCTATCTTGCTATTCTAACCATTAATTTAAGCTGTTTTCATATCAGTATATTCAAAATTTCTGCCTTCTCCAAAGTTGATCATATAAGTCTTCTATCGTACTTATTCTGTTCATCATTTCCCTAAAGACCTACTTTCAGGTTATTTGCTGCTCTTTGATATTACAGACAGGGCTGAACTGGCTGGACACACATTGACTGTGTGCATCTTTCCACATACTTCTGTCTCTTCTTCTTCTTTTTTTCTTGTTAAACTTCTACCTTGGGGCTGGAGAGGTGGCTCAGCGGTAGAGCACTTGCCTGGCATGCATGAAGAACAGGGATCAATCCCCAGCACCACCCACACAACTAAGTGGAGGAAAAACAAAAATCAGATGAAAAATAAATAAAATTGACTTCCTTTTTCTCTGTCACTCTCACTGTCTCTTAAAAAACAGAGGGACTGGCGCCATGGCTCAATGGTTATGGTACTTGCTTGGCATGTGCAAGGACGCGGGTTCAAACCCCAGTACCACCACATACACAATGAAATGTAGGAGCAATGAAAGCTACATGAAAACAAAAAACTAAATAAAATCGATTCTCTCTCTCTCTCAAAAAAAAAAAATAACAACAACAACAACAACAACAACAAAAAACCAAACCCAACACCAACAAAAAAACCCTTGCACCTTGGCAACTGACCCTGACCATCCTTTGTCCCCTTGCCTTGCTGTACCTTCCTCTATAGGAGCAACACCTGGAATAGGATGCACTCAGTTCTTTGCTGTTTGTCATTTGCATCTTTCCTTTAGAGTGGAAGCTCCATGAGATCTGTAATTGCGTATCCTTAGACCCTAGAGCAGTGACTAAGCTCCTGGTAGGGGCTCAGTAAATACCTGATGAATAAATGAACATATCATTTGCATATTTCACTATTGGAGGATTGGTCTATTTTCTTACTGATTTGTGAAATTCTTTAGATAGTAGTTAAACGAACCTTTGGTTATCATGTGTGTTACCTACTTATTTTGCAGTGTGGTGTTCATTTGACTTTGTTGATGGTATTTTCTTCCATAAAGAAATATTTATTACATCATCAAACATAACCTATCTGTCTTGTATAGTTCTCGGGTTTTGTGCATTGCTTGGAAAGGCATTATGTACTCCAGAGTTATTTTTAAAAACATTCTTTGTACTTTAATGGTTTGTTTTTAGGTTGGAATTTTGATTCACTTGGGATTTATTTTGGCATTAAGTAGTGGCTATATATTTAGATTTGTTATTTTCCCCAAATATTCAAAAGACTTGACATTAATTAAAAAATAATCCATTCTCTCATTATTCTGAATGTCATCTTTATCATACACCAAATTTCTTAAATATTCACAACTACATCCAGTCCCTATTCTCTTTTGTGCATTTGCCTGTGTGCTCCTGTGTTGGTATGAATGTATTTTAATCCCTTTTGCTTTATAATATATTTTAACACTTGAGTAAAGACTGAACCTTCTTTTTTGTCCCTTCTTTTTTTCAGTATAATCTTCCCATCAATCCCATATGGTTATTTTTCTGTAGGAACATCAGAAGCCACTGAACCAGTCAATCTTGCTTGCAAAATATTCCTTTGTTGTTTATTGAGATCAGATTATTGTATAGATTAATTGAAGAAGAAATGACATAAAAAACTCTGCTCTCTTGACTCCTGAACATTCTAATCTGTGCTCTTCTGACTGCCTTGACATACACAAGTGAAATCCAACTTCCCCAAAGGGAAGAATGAACACAACTTTTATACTAAAATTACAACTAAACTTCCCTCTTCCAGTTATTTATTGTGGCAAAGCAAACCACTCCAAAATTTAGTGGCTTAAAACAGCAACCACTTTTACTACATCTCATGATTTTGTAAGCTGAGAAGCAGAGAGAGGCTGAGCGGAGTGATTCTTCTGCTTTCGCACAGTGTTGAGGACGCTTGGTAATCAATAGGAGGCTGGGTTTGTCTGGACGTTTAAGATGGGTCCATTCCCTTTTAGGACACATAGCAGGGATGACAGATAGGTTGAGCTGAGCCAGGCTTCTCCCCCAGAGTACCCAGACATGGCCTCTCCAGCATGGCAGCTTCATGGTAGTTGGCATTTAGATGGTTGCTCAGGCTCCAAAAGCAAACCTCCCATAGAACAAGGGTTGCATTCCATAGCCTGTCTCAGAAGTCTCATTGAGTTCTTTGCTGTGCTGTACCAGTTAATGAAATAACAAGTCTTCCCAGGCTCGAGGAGAAAAGGCGCAGACACCCCCTTCCTCCATCCCAGAGTGCCAAATAAAAACCCCATACATTCCAAACCAGGCAATTTGCTCATTGGTATAATAACTCCAAGACTCTTCCACAATCTTCCTTCTACCTCTGTCATTTTCTGTCACTGGAAACATTGACAAGAAGTAGAACTGGAAAATACCTAATTTTAAAAAATAAAATTTCCGTGGAGTTCTATTTTTTTGCCTGTGTATAAGGAGATGCCTAAAGACCTCAACATAACTGACTTTATCCATCCTTTCTTTCTGTTCCCCTTCCTGGCCACAACATAGCTTACTGGTATCTCCACCAAATAGGGGCTGGAGCAGAAAAAGTAACTTCTAACTTATCATTTTTTTAAAGACAGAGAATTTTCAAATGGTCTTTGTTTTCCCTCTACTTAGTTGTATATGTGGTGCTGTGGACCAAACCTGGGTCCTTGCGCATACCTGGTGAGTGCTCTACCACTGAGCCACTGCTCCAGCCCTAACTTAGCATTTTAAAACACACATTTGTTGGCAACAATTTTGAATAAAAGCAGATAATAAACTAAAACTAAAGGTATATGTTTTGAAGAGTAATAGTGAAATCCAATCATGCATTACAAAGAACACTAGAGCTGGCCATTCTTTCTACTGATCCAAGATCTTATTACAAAGATCGCGAAGGACATGTTCCAGAAATCCCCTATACGAATTCCTAAATCATGTCTTTTTTCCCCCTAAACTGCAGTGATTTATTGATTATCTGCTGCCTAGGCACCTCGTACATGTTTATCATTGCATAACCCAGCAGCAGTTCAAGGGTGGGAATTGTTCTGTCCATTTCACAGCTGGCAACACGGTTCCTTGGAGAGATTACCTACGAAGGGTCGCAGAGCAGAGATGGCAGAGCCTCTCCCCTGTACCTTTCCCCAAGTGTGTTTGGTGGGCCAGTACCATCAATACCGCCCAGTAGCTTCTTGGAAATGTAGAACTTCAGGTCGAAACCTATTCCCGCTTGCAAGAGCTGCATTTTAACGAGATCTCTAGGTAATGCAAATTTGTATTAAGGTTTGAAAAGCAGCATTCTGTATCCCTGGTTCTCAAAAATCCCTCCATACTGGAAGCCCACGCAGAGCCTTCTTAAAATACTGAGGCCTGCCTGAGTTTCTTCCTTCCTTCCCGATCCCAATTCAAATTTAATTATTCTGGGGTGCAACCTGGGTATCAGGAGTTCTCAAAGTTCCCCAGGTAATCCTAATATGCAGCAAAGTTTAAGAACCAGTGGTTTCCATAGCTCACTTTGTACTAAGTGTACCTTATGTCATCTTAACACACATTCTGTATCTTCAATTTGAATACATTTTACATATCAGCTCTCTTTCCAGGGCAGTTTCTTGCCCAAAACACTCAGTAAACATTTGGTTCTGTTGCTGTTGTTGAAAATGGTGCTTTACTTGGCCTGTGGTAGGGCTCGTATGTCAGAATTTTTGAGAAAGGGCCTATGTGCTTCTATTGTGCTGCCAGGGTTGAGAAACACTGGGTTGGCTCCTGCAGTGCCAGCTGATGGTTGCTATGGAGAAATTTGGGTGGGGGAGTGTGAAGTGTTCCAATTTTTAAAGAAGAACCCGAAATCTCAGATTTTTATAATAAATGTTGATGACAATTCAGAGCTTTAGAAAAACTATCTGAATAAAATAAACCACAGGTGCGGCTGATGTGTGTGTGTGTGTGTGTGTGTGTGTGTGTGTGTGTGGAGGGACATAGGATACTCAACTAGATTAAAAGTCATGCACTAGGGGATCCATCTGATTGCTATAAATGCCAGGTCATTATCCATGAATAACCACCCTATCCTAAAAAAAAAGAATCACTGTATCATTTCTGTTGACATACATGATTCACAGTCCAAATTAGAGATTGTGAAGTCCTGGAGAATAATACTTTATGTCTAATTTTTGTGTTCTGGGCAGATCCTGGATGTGTAACAAAAAGAGGAGACAGAAGGCATTTGGAGGTTTGGGTGGAAGGCACCCAGTAGGAGCAAGGCACTATCACCGTGGATTCTACCCACGGCCCAAGCATCAGGCAGCGATGAAGCAAAACCAAAGAAAACAGATTGACGAAAAAAGGTAGGTCAGGAAATAAAGGTGTGCAAGAGAAATATGAGGGCCAGAAGAAGTGATTTCCATCTGATTTCTCTACCATTGGTGGCTCCGTATTTCTAGACTCATTTGACTGGGCTCACAAACGGGAGGCCTCTACTGACACTGTGGCTTGGTGCTTGAAGCACCAGGTCTTTTTTTTTTTTTAATTTTTATTCCATCAAATAAGAGGGATTCATTGTCAAACAATCAAGAACAAAAGTGTAATGACAGAACAAGCCAATACTGGTGCCAGACCATGGTTTCTCCTCTTTGGGTTCCCCATTGTTCCATGTTTCACTCTACTTAAGCCCCAAGTTAATTGGACTTCTTGTGGAAGTCGGAGGTTCCCCTCAGATTAGATTCCCCCATACTACCTCCCTCTGGTCTCCTTGATGTCCTTCCCATTCCCTTCCCCACTCCCTACCCCCTTCTTACGTTGCCCAGGAACCTAGGCAAAGTTCCCCACGATCATGTAAGAATTCATACATGTTGAGGTGATTGTTAGGTTGGCCATCTAACTGTTTCCGCTTATAATCTAGCTTCCACAAATGAGAGAAAACATTTGGCCCTTGAGTCTCTGAGTTTGGGATACTTCACTTAGCAAAGTTTTTTCCATCTCCATCCATTTGGCTGCAAATGCCATAATATCATTTTCTCTAATAGCCGAGTAGTATTCTCTTGTATATATGTACCAGTTTTTGGATCTATTCATCAAGTGACGGGCATCTGGGTTGGTTCCATAATTTAGCATCAGGTCTTCAGTCACTCTGCCAGTGCAGTGAATCAGTGAATGTCCTTGGCTATTGTCGTCTTTTTTTTTTTTTTGTACCAGGGATTGAATTTAGGGGTGCTTAACCGGTGAGCAACATCCCCAACCCTTTTATTTATTTATTTATTTATTTATTTATTTATTTATAGACAGTCTTGCTAAGTTTCTTAAGGCCTCACTAAGTTGCTGAGGCTGGCTTTGAACTTGCAAACCTCCTGCTTCAGCCTCCTCAGCTGCTGGAGTGTGTGCCACCATGCCCGGCTGTTGTCCTTGCTGGCACCGAGTACCTCCTGCTGATCTCTATCCTCTGGGTGCAGAGGATAGAGTGCTCCTTATCTAATACTTTCTGCCCACAGTCCTGCATTTGTCTCAGGTGATAAAGGAGACAGACAGTATCAACATCAATGTAAATGATGATGATGATACTTCTACTGCAGATAATAACAGCAGTTATCAGTCACCAAAGGCTCATGATAGGCCAGGTACTGTGCCAAACACATCATGTTATTTATATCTTGTTTATTCTCAATGCAATGGCCAACTGCTTCTTTAAAAAAGAAGACAGGTCCTTCTCTGCCTTCTCAAACTGTTTAGAGTTTCCCACTGCGCTCAGATAAGAGGTTAAGTCCCTCCGGCCCACACAGCCCATTGCCTCCCTTTGCATCTTCTCTCTCTGACCTCACCTCCCACTCTGCTCCCCCTCACTCCTGAGACCTTCTGCTGCTTCTCAAGTGTGAGTCTTTGCACTATCTGTCCCCACAGGAGGAAACCCTTCTTCCCATCACCATCCCAGTGAGGGTTTCTCACACCAACCTGCTTTTAACCGCAGCTCCCCATTCCCGCATCCCCCCTCCTTTTATTCTTTCCATAAAATCATCTTCTAATATCCAATATTTTTCATGTTGATCCCTAAAAATAGTCTCTCAACCACCAGACTGAGTTTAATGAATGGAGAAGCATTCTGTTTCTTTCACTGACATGCATACACAGAGCTGGCCCTGATTAAGTTTTTTTGTTTTTTTGTTTGTTTGTTTGGTACTGAGTATTGGACCCAATGGTGCTTAACCACTGATTTGCAACCCCAGCCCCTTTCTATTTTTTTCTCTTTAATTTTGAGACACAGTATTGCTAAGTTGCTTAGGGCCTCACTAAGTTTCTGAGGCTGGCTTTGAACTTGTGATCCTCCTGCTTCGGCCTCCCAAGCTGCTTGGATTACAGACATTCATCACCATACTTGGCATCCTAGATAAGTATTTTTATAATGAATAAATGAATGAATTTAATACTTACAGCTACCATAAAAGAGAGGTACTATCATTATCTTGCTTTAAGAAATTTTGGGCATGAAGGCAGAGAGGTTACATTCATCCAAGATCACAATGAGCAATTGCTAGAGAAGAGATGGGAACCAAGGACCACCTGGCATCAACACAGAACATCCCCAAACGACCATGTTGTTATTTTAATGCTTTTGATTCTTGCTGGGAACATAATAATTTCAATAATAGAACTAGAACTGGACCTATACTGGGTACAGTTGGGACTAAGGCAAGTCGTGGGAATCAGTGGGAAAATTCCAAGGTTTGGTTCCTACAGTTAGGGGAATACTTAATTTTTAGAGCAGTTAATGCCATTTCTTAGAAGAACATTTGTTGTTGCGATGGAGCATTGAAGTTTTATGGTGGTGAGAAATAAATCAAGGGTTAGCCAATCGTGGTTTCTCGAGGGTAAATAAGTCAAGGGCCAATTTAGATCATAAGTTGCTTTAGAATTTCATCCAGTGAGAGTCAGATTTCAGAATCCAAAAACACCATAGGAACTTAACACTACAGATGTGTCCCCAGGACCCTTAAAGCTTCTGCACAGAGTTCATTAACTCAGTTTTTAATATTTCCAATACTCCATCATCCAAGAATAAAGCAGATACAGTTCAATTCATGCCAAACACAGGGTACCCAAGCTGGCCGAGGGTTCCAAAAGCCTTGGGGGCACTTGGTAAATATTAAGCAATTGACTTGCCCTGAGCTCTCAGTGGGCCAAAGTCCTAAGTCCATAAGGCATTCATTTGTATGATGTTTAGTGAAACCAAAAAGCAAAGTTCAAGAAAAAGAAGATTAAAGTATTTTCTTTGGACAAAAAATTTTTTTCAGACATCTTTTGAAAGTTGTCTGAAAAAACAAACAAGATATACAAGCAGGAAACATCTTTTGGAACTATGTGATGAGTTCAATGGACAAGAGTTTAAGTTCTTCATATAATTTAAAGACAAGAAATAAACTAGTGACTTGATACTTTAAGCTCATTAATTTTAAGTAATACATTTTATAATTTCCAGAAAAATCATGTACCTGCATTTTCCTAGTGGCAAAGTCTGAACTTCAATGCTAAGAACAAAGAAATTGGAAAATTTAGCAGCATTCTGCCTTCAGATATTCATAAATACCCTAAACAATATTTAATTATTTTCCATGTCTTGTATAAGTCCTAATTGTGTACTTTATTACTAAAAATTGATAGAGTCAGAGAAGTGATACAAGGTTCAATCTGTGTATCCAGAATGTCTTGAGTTGCAAACATTAAAATTTTGCTCAAGCCTGTATGAGTCAGTTCTGCACCACTATAACAAAATCCCTGAGATAATTAACTTATGAAGAGAAAAGGTTTATGTTAGCTCCTATTTTGGGAGGTTCCAGTTCATGATCATTTTTTGGGCTGCTTTTCTTTGGGGTTTGTGCAAAACAGTAGTACATGCCAGGGGAATCTGACAGAGCAAAACCACTCACCTCATAGTCAGGGAGAAAAAAGCAAGAGGAGGGGCAGGGGACCCACAGTCCCCTTCAAGGGCATGCCCCCAATGACCTGAAGGCCTCCCTCTAAGTTCCACCTCTTCTAGGTTCCACCACTTCCCAATGACACCCAATAGGGCTACCTTGGGGACTAAGCTTTCAACACAAGGACCTAAGGGGGGCATTTCTTATCTAAATTGTAGTAAACCTTCCCTTACTGAAACAAAATCAATGCTAGGTTTAGCTATAAAGGCCTTCCCACTCATAATGCAAATGTTTATTTATTAGGAAAATTATATATTGGCTAATCAATATTGGAAAAGCAAATGGTGACAGAAAAATAAACCAAAGAGAGAGAGAGAGAGAGAGAGAGAGAGAGACTCTTTGCAAATGGTCAAAGGAACATGAGTAATATGTAAATAACACACCAGAAAAATCAGGTACAATGAAGAGTTCCCATCACTATCCTCAATCATCAGCCATATTACTGGAGCGATGGCTTTAATAGTGCCAACCCAAGTCAGGTAATACAGTGGATCAGGATGGAAGGAAATCCCATTTTACAAATGTCTACTATGTCAGGTCCTTCATATTTTATTAATAATAGCTAATATTCTATAAGGGCCTACAATACAAAAAGAATTACTTAAATTATTTCTAAACTGTATAATAACCCTGTTAAGGAGATACTATTTTCCTCATTTTACAGATGAGAAAACTGATATTTAAAAAGGTTAAATAACTTGTCTTGTATTGCCTAGGTAGTAAGGGAATGAGAATCTAAACCTAGGTCTTGTTCCAGACCCCCAAAGTCACTATGCTTCATCATCTGTCTGAAAAATAATCGAAGGTGACTTACACTAGGGAAAGGGAAATAAATGAAAAGATCAGCCTCTAAACTTACACCTTTCAGACAAATGACTGAGAAAAATAAATCTTCAGAAACTCTTCAAGGGAATATTTAAATAGTTTAAATGAAGATTTTAAATAAATAAATATAAAATAGAAATACTTATTATAGGGTATTTATATGAATAAATGTTTTAAAAAATTTACTTTTGCTCTGGAGAAATAAAAAATAAATCATATCAATTTCAATGAGATGAAATCTCACTAACATGTGCATGTCTATGTACAAATACCTGGATTTTCCATACCAGAATGTCCATTTAAGAAAATCTTACTCACTCTTATATCTTATTTCCAAATATACACAGAAAAGGCCAGAAAAGGAATTCCTGTTGCCTCTATGTAAGAGTTAAACTGTTTTATTTAAAAACAGGTTTATAAAAAAATTAATTTACCTGCCACATTTCTTAGCATGGCCATTTTTTAACCAGGAACATACTTTCCTGCCTTCTTCCCCAAGAGTTACTTTGAAAGAGTGGACCAGTCCAATAGAGCCACCTCATCAAGTTCACCTCCACGAACTCGTTAGAGCTCAGGGGTGGGCAGGGCCTGGCAGACAGCAGCTCAGACACTCCCTCTGCCCATGTTTGCAAGCTGACAGACTGCAACGAGGAAATGATTAATGCCACGGAGTCTCCAGCCAACTTTGTGTCACTGGACTTTATAAAAACAAATAAACTAGAGCTTTTCAACTGACTAGAACTGCTTAAATGACCTTCATAACATGGCTGCTTTATAAGGCCCTAGACAGATTAATCTCTGGAAACCTGGGCTGTAGATAAGATTCTTTGTAAAGAGCAAATCTATTAACAGCTCATGTCTGTAAACTGGATTGTTACTTTGGGAATCACAGAGAAACATGGCAACCATAAACAAGATAGTCAGCATATGGAGACTCTATCAGAAAAACTAATTTGATTTTATTAAAAACTCTGTTTTTAAAGACTTCAAATTTAAAAGTTAAAAAATTGCATGGTATTGTTATGGAAGTCTCATCAAACAACATATTTAGTATTTCATATATCTTCTATTTCCTTCCTTAGTGATTACTTATTTTATATGATTTTTGAAAGCTCATAAGAAAATCCAATGTATTGAGATTTTTCCTCCCATTGATAGACTCAACGTGTTGGCAAAGCTATATTTAAAAAAAAAAAACAACACTTCAAGTACCTTTTGTCCCAAGTGGAAGCCTTATTAAAAAGAAAAGGAAATAAGTCCTAATCAGGGATATTTTAACTTCAATCAAAATTATTGGCTAAAATCCCATATAATATATTTGGAAGGTCTGAATTATTTTTTTTTACTTGGCTGCTGTCAATAATAATCAGTTGGGTTGGGTCCATATTTTCACACTGAAACTTATTATTTGCCTTTTTAAAATTAAAAACCAAAATAAGTGTTTGATAAGTATACCTAAAATACAAAGCATGAATATTAGAAATTGGAACTGCTTTTGGAAAAATAGATCATATAATTAATCACACTTCTACAGAGCCTCACTCCAATACAGATGTTATCAGCACATGCAAAGACCACCCTACCAATTTCAGCAGCAGGGCATAGATGTGATGTAGGTCAACGTCAATGTGACCGTACAGCTATCAGCCATAGTTGAGTCAGCTCAGGCTCTACAGAAAAGAACTCTCCAACTGCCTAGTTGTAGACACTATTCTACCTGCTGGGAACCTGGACAGAATTGCTAATCTATACCAGAGTGGGGTGAGTCTGGGGCAAGCCAGACTCCATCTTCCACCTCATATTCACTGCCATGGCAGCAATGGTAGGCATGAGACACTAAGACCCAGCCTCTGCTGCTAGCTTTCTTTACCCACATCTTTGCCCACCAGCAGGTCAGTCTTTCCTTCTGGAAAGCATGGACACTCTCCTCACTTTAGGAATACAGAATTTAAGTTAGTTGTGCTGCCACTCCTCAGGTCTCTTGGTTTCATATCCATTTTTTCCCTGTGACTATACCAAGTTGTCCCTTTTAAAAATAATACCAACCAAGATTTGCAAAACTAAGGACGAATTCATGATTTGTTCAACAAATGTGTTCTGAGTAACAGTTTCATGTCAGGGACTGATTTGGAGGCCAAGGATATCAGGTCAACTCAGAGGGAAGAGTCCTCATCTTGAAAGAACTTGCACTTACTGGGAGGAACGCGGTATGGAAACGTGTCATGTAAGGACAGAGGTCAATGAAGACACGGAAGAGGGAGTGAGCATTCACACATGGGATGAGACCAGAGAAGCCAGAGTGGTGGTTAAACATTTGGTCAATTTAGAAGAAAGGATGTAAAACGCTTTCAAGAATGAAACAAAGATAAATTGCTCTTTAGGTTAGGAATTATAGCCAGGGGAGGAAACCCTGTGGTCTTTGTCAACCACACTGAGACTAACAGGGAATTGAAATAACATTTCCTTGGGCTTATTTCTTCAAAGAGTACATACCAACATTCAGGCCTGGTCTTTTGACTTACTGTTTAATCTAGTAGGCTATCCTTTGGGTTTGACCGATCGAGTGCTGCTATACCACCTAGAGCTTAGAGACAGTAGAGGGGTTGCTTTCTCATCTGTACTAGGAAAACTAGTGCATGTAACGCGCTTTGATGGTTTCTAGTTTTGTCAGGAGTTTCCACAGCAATCCAACTAGATTGCAAAAAGTTTAAAGTTTTAAAGATAGAGAGGCAGATTGTTCTGAGGGTCATAGACATCTGATTCCTGATATAAGAAAAACAATAATGTTTAACACATGGAGCTGCTTCATTATTTATAGAAGTTTTTCCGTATTTATGTAATTCAATCCTTATATAATTCCTGTAAGGGAAGTAAAAAGCAGAATGGTCTCTGAGCTGTCTGATGCAGGGTGTCACTCTTGTGAGTTTAGGCAGTGTTAAACCTCACAGGAAGAAAAGACAGAAAGTTTGGAAAAAATGTGGAAATTCTCTTTTGGGTGCCACCATGAGTACTGAACTGACCACAAAAGTGAAACCAGCTATTTTGGTCTAATTGTGCCCTGTTTCCTTTCTTCCACTTATTTGTGTCCTTTGCCTCCGAGGCCAAGAAAGGTACGAACCCACACACCATCGATGGCCACCTTGAGTATGCTGTCTGTCCACTTGTGGCCAAGAAAGCAGAAGATTCAACAGATGAATGGATTAAGGAAATGTGGTCTATACACAATGGAGTTTTACTCAGCCATGAAGAAGAATGAAATTATGGTATTTATTGATAACTAGATGGAACTGGAGACCATCATACCAAGTGAAATAAACCAGACCCAGAAAATCAAAGGTCAAATGTTTTCTATATGTGAAAATTAATCCAAAACAAGAGAGGAGGAAGAAAGAGAGAGAACGAGGATAAAGAGGAGGAGAATTCCATCAAAATAGAAGAAAGACTGGTAGACTAGATGAAGGGAATTGAGGAGGAGGGAGAAGGGATGGGATAAGGGAAAAACAGTGAAATGAATATGACCTAACTTCCCAATGTACATTTATGAATCTACCACAGTGATTTTATAGATATGCATGTGATATATATATGCATATGTTATATATATATCTCACCATCATATATGTCCACAAAACACTAACTGAGAAAAAAAGACATAAGTAAACAGCAGAAAGATCAGTCAAGTAGAGGGAAGGGAACAGGGGAGGAAAGGGGAAGTACTGGGACTAAATCAAAGGAAATTATATTCTATGCTTTTATAGTTATGTCAAAATGAATCCCTACATTATGTATCACTAAAAACAACCAATGAAAAGAAATTACTGAAAAATTAACAACAAACAAGCAGAAGGTTCATGCACACCTCCACTCATAATGCACAAGCCTTGCTCCTCCCACACTTGTGCAATCACCACCTACTCATCATCTAGGCAGGGTTTACACACATTCCAGGATGGGGCTGTAGTTCAGAAAGTCCTTCATTCAATCAATTTGCATTTTAAAAAATATCCTACTCTTTTTCTTTTTTCTTTTTTTTTTGGTGCACTATAGTTATACCTACTGGTGGGATTCTTTGTTACATATTTGTCCATGCACATAAAATAGCAGTTTAGTTTAAGGGGAGTCTAGAAAAGTTCAGAGGGGATAGATCAAGTTGTAAAGAGGATCGTGTATCAGCTGTTACACAGATAAGGCATTGTAAATATCACGTAGGAATTACTTTCAACTCATCATAATGCTACAAAGACATCTTATTTGTTTGCATTGGAAGACACATAAAGGCCAATGCAGGAAACAGGAGAAGGTGCAGACAGGGGGTATTAACATTAACTACTACAGGAGACATAGGGTGACACTTTCCATGCTACATCTGATTTAATCATCACAACTCTGCCAGGAGCTCTGGCTTTTATTTTGCAAAAGCGGAAATGGAGATTAAACCATGCATCCCAGGCTCTCTAGCTTGGGGGTGGCTGAGCTGAGGTTTAAGTTCAGGCCTACAGAAGCCTCAAAGCAACTTTTATTGCACACATTGCATCCACAATAAGGAATTCTGCAATTTGGGAAGAGCTGCAGAAAGGAAAGACGGGAAGAAAGCAGCAAAACCAGCTTGCACCCCAACATCATAAGCTACAAGTCTAGCCATTGGTCCAGTCCTCACACTGAATAAACACTCGACTCCCGGTCGAGTCACTTTTTAACATTCCTGTCCTCTCTACAACATTCCCCTAATACAAAGCATAAAATGAAACAAATATAAATATTCCCCCCTCCCCCTCAGTGCACTCTATTCCGGGTTGTCACATATTATGATGGAAAGGCGATAATTCAAGATGTATTTCTTTGAGCACTCATGGGGCTATCATCATTTATTTTGAATCTATTTAAGTGACCGATACACAGGCCAAGGGTTGGAGACACATACTGTCCCTAAAGTACTGAACACCATTCCAAAGCTTCAGGAACTAACTTGGGAAACTAACACATGCAGCCCAGTTCCAGGTGCTAGGGCTGACAACCAGGAGCTCTTCAAATTAACTTTTATGTGAATTTATGTTTATTTAAAAAGATAAGTAATAAAAGGTGCTTATTTGGAGCTAATATATAAATATTTTTTTTCAAGAGAGAGAGAAAAAGAGAAAGTCAATCTTACTTATTTTTTCACTTGTTTTTTTATTTTCCAACAATTAGCTACGTATGGGGTGCTGGGATTTGAATATGGTTCCTTGTGCGTGCCAGGCAAGCATTCTACCACTGAGCCACCCCTCCAGCCTAAAATGTATGTTATTAAACTCAACAGTAACTATAGCAATTGCTTAGAACTTGGATCAACCAATATCCTTTCCAGGGGGAGCATTATATTGCTGAGATTGCTTAGAAAGGGATATGATGATAATAAGAAATCAGTTAACATTCTACTGGCTCTGCAATTGTTTTACAATTCTACAGAGAGTCTGGCCTTCTCCGTGTCACCAATGCTTGGGACAGACTATTCCCACTGTCTTGTCCTTCATATGCCACTGTCAATGAATCTTTATTTTGAAAAAAGAAATACATAGACAACTCTTCTTTCTGACAAGGTCCATGACATGTGCACTGGGGTCCTCTTTGGGCTCCACTGACACTGATTTTATTGTGGTAGTGTGTCAAGAGGATCACGGCTGGGTGTGCGTGAGGTGTGCTGAAGAACCTTTTCTCTTGCCCTTGGTGCACACTTATTCAGCATCAAGTGCAGCACTTGACATAGCTCATAATCCACCAAATGATGACCTGGGAGGAAAAAAACTACATTCTTCCAGAATTTTCTTTAGTAATCCCTACTAGGACTAGGGAAAGCCCACTGATCCAAAATAGATGGCGACAGGGAGTATGGGAAATCAACCAGCCATCAAGCCATGATGGCGGCACCATGCCGCTGCTTTCTTGTCAATGACAGCTTTACCTCCGACAATCTCAGAGGGACACAAGGGCTCCCCAAGCTGCGAGACTGTCTGACTTTAGCCTTGGCCACACTGGCTCCAGCTCCACCACAATGGCATCACTGGTCGAGGCCCCAACTGAAGTCATAACTTGAATGTAGGCCAAGTTACCATTCAACTCATTCTCCAAAGAGGTTAATGACTTAACATTAATTGAGCTCTCCGCTTGCATGTAATTTTCAAAAGAGCCTCAGGAAATTATTAGCTCCATTATATGGACAAAGAAACAGAGGCTTAGAGCAAATAAGAAGCTTGTGCAAAGTCAAGGAACCCATGGGTGACAGAGCTGGAATGCCAGGACGATTCTAATTCCTAAATCTGTTCTCTTAATCTGTAAGGTATATTTCTTTTCTTTTCTTTTTTCTTTTCAGTACAGGTATTGAACTCAGAGGCACTTAACCAACTGAGCAAAAAAACCAACCTGTTTTTGGTTTTTTATTTTGACAGAGGGTCTCACTAAGCTGCTTAGGACTTCACTAACTTGCTGAGGCTGACTTTGAACTTGTAATCCTCTTGTCTCAGCCTCCTGAGCTGCTGGGATTATAGGCATGTACCTCCATGCCCAGACTTTAGAGTACATTTCTAAGCAATAGAGGGGTTAGAAACCCTATTTACAACAGGAAAACATCCAAAGGGATACACTTAGCTTAAGATTAATGTATACTCTTCCAAAAATAAAAAAGGTACATATTTTTATCTTTTCAACACTCATGAAGATAATTTTACTTAAGAATCCTGCAAGCCCTAGGTAACATCATCCAATGTCTAGGTTCACAACAAAGGGGAAGGTTATAGTAGAGTATACAACTGCTAAACATAAGAATAAGACATGATTTCTATGATGTCTCCAACCATAGGGCAAAGAATAGTGCATATGTTGAAGTATGGAGAGTTGCTATTGCTGTCTTATTAATAATAACCATTTGCCTGTAAATTGCATTATTTAGAAATATTCCTTTGGCTTTCATTTGAAACCTTCATAGAAATGTCTAGCAGTACTAGAATTATTTATGGTTTCCTTTCCATCCAGATCTTTCCGTATACAAGGTCAGATACTCTCTAGCTTCTCTCAGCTTCTTTAAGGAGAAATCCAGCCTCTGCTCCTCCTCTGTGTTCTATCACAGGGTATCAGCAGAAGCATTCTCAGGGCTAGAATGGGGCAATGTTGAAGCAGATGACCAAGAGTTCCTTTCAGTACCCAGTGGTCTCAACCCTTGGAATATCTGAATGTATTTTTGTACGTTAGTCTATAGCTCTACTTAAAACAATGGTTCTAAGCACATTTCAAGGTAATTTCAACCTGCCTTTGATATTTCTGATACTTTAAAAGCATGTACAATTTTATGTTTGTAAGATCTGTTATGAGTGATGTTCATTCTGGTTCCTGAAAGACAATAGGTTCAGTTCATCACATTCTTTCTCTATCTCCTCAATAAGCGTGGAAATAATAGCATAGATACCTCCATTGGTACTTTTGGTTTTCACAGTTCTTACACACGTATGGATTTCCATAACAAATACGTGAGACAGACAGAGCAGATATTTTCTTACACTTTTTTTTTTATAGAGAGAGGGACAGTGAGAGAGGGAGGGAAAGAGAGAGATAGAGAAAATAAATTTTATTTAGTTTTTCATGTGGCTTTTGTTGCTCTGACACTTCGTTGTGTACATGGTGCTGGGGTGTTAACCTGCATCCTTGCACATGCTAGGCAAGCACTGTAACCACTGAGCCACTGCTCCAGCCCCTTTTCTTCCACATTTAATAGACGAGAACATGGAGGCTTAAAATGCCTAGTAGGAATACTGAGTCTATAATTCAAATCCTTCTATTCAACAGTATTATGATCAAATACTCTCCTAAAGAGAGCCTCAATTTAGAGCATTTGCTGATTTTCAAGTGTAAATACTCCTACCATAGCTAATTTCAAGCCACCAACAGGATGTTATGAAATGCAGAGTTGGGAAGAAAGGTATAAGGATAGAGTTGTAGCATCACAGGAGAAGCCTCCAGCTCCTAACTGGTGCTCTTCATATGCCATGGGATTAAGTACTTATGATGTTAATTTAAAACAAAGATCTAGCTCAATGTCTAAAGAGGGAACCTTAAGATGGTAAGCAGGTGAAATATGGAGTTTGCTTATTTAAAAAATTCATCATAGACAATGCTTCACCATGCATTGACATATTTGAGTTTTGATGCTCCCTGGCCTCCAAAGGCCCAGAGAGGCTGACCCTGAAGTGATCTTGGAATGTTCCTTTGCATTGTAGTGAGTCCGAGATCAACAACTCCCTCAGTTCAGTCTCACTGACAGATCTTCTAGTGGAACATCTCTAGGCATTTGCCATCCTAGTCTGACCGTATCCATTTTAAAGACAGGTGATGCTCAGTCTAGGAAATCAAATGGCATGCTCAAAGTTACATAGTACATTAGAGTAGGTGATATGACAGAATTCACCATTGTACCCAGATGCTTTACCCATTGCCATGAAAAGTCTTCTGAAAAATGTGGCAGAGTTCAGGATAGCCAATTGAAAGCAATGTGGGATATCAGATGTGGGGGTGTAGGCCTGCAGACAATCTGCAGGGTCTGTTTTCTACTGTGGTTTTCACACTGTGCTCTGTGGAGCCTCAAGGGTCAAGGGAACTCAGCAACAAAGCTGAGATTGGACCTAGGAGAATCAGAGTCTGGAGCGCCCCCACCCTGGAGGTGAATGTGAACCACACATTTCTGCATTAATCTGTTATACATATTGGGTGTCAGATTAAGTTTTCATTTGAAGAAAATGTTCTATGGCTTAAAAAAAAAAAGTTGGAAAAGACCAAGGTCCAGTTTGTTAATTTTCAAACAAAGTTCCTTGGTGTGAAATATTGGCTCTCATAAACCGAAAGGAGCTTCTGACTGCTCTTTTCCCACGATCTGGAGATAATGGATGTGCAAGCACACTGAAAATAAAGAAGGTGTTCGTAGACTGAGGTCAACACAGGTCCTTTAACTCTGTCTGATCCTTTCTAGAAACAAGAGGATATTTCAGTGCCATGTGTGGTGGCCTTCCTGGTGAGTTCTATCATACGACCTCCGAAACAGCCCAGGCATTTAGGGTCTTCAGCTGGTACCTTGGAGGCCAGCCATGACTCTGGCTGCCTGAACAAGTGCACGAAGGTAACCACTTTCTCACACTTACTGGGGTGGCATTGTCTGTCAGCAGACCTCGGTCAAGCCCTCTCTGAAAACAGACAGGGAAGCTGAGAATAACAACAAGCAAACACCAGGTTTTCAGATCTACAAATAAATAGACATCTATCTAATGCCCTCATATGGAAAAAGAACAGGAGAAGAGTGCCTTCGTAGGTAGATGATGTAACGCAATCATTTCAGAGACACAGGGAACGCCCTGAATCAGATGATGTAGATTTAACTTGCCTCTTGTTGTATTAACTTTGGAGCCACTAAAATATTAAATAGTAAATATTTTCAGAGCTAACGCTGTACATTTATAAGCAAAGACAGAACTACACCCAAGCATATATTTTTAAAACAAATACTTCTCTTGAGGGTAAAATGGAAAGGTAAATAGGAAGAAAATACTGTACATATATGTTGTTTGTTCCCATAATATTTCTTTTAAACTTTTTATTGGTGCATTATATTTGTACATAATAGTGGGATTCATTGTGACATATTCATACATGCACATAATGTAATCTGATTAATTTCACATGTAATGTATACATATTCAAATATTTGTGTGTGTTTATACTCTTTGTTAAGACTACTAGAATGTTGTATAACTTTGTGTTGGAATGAAACGACTTTCATACTGATACTATTACTTAAAAAGCAATGAAATAATTTTATACATTTCAAACCACATACATAACTGTGAATTAAAGCATTTGTGGAATCAAGGTTAGACTACTAACATCTGGCAGAATAAAGATTCTTAAATAGTCTATATTTCCCTAGATTTTAATGACATGAAATGAACATAAACAGGAATGAAAAGTAAAGAGAGGCTTAGCTTATCACTTTCACTTTCTTCTAAGGTTATTTGCACTTAGGGAAAATACTTGAATCATGTTGGTTGCAAATGAATGTAATACATTGAGGATCATATTAGTGTCCTAGTAAAAATGTAAAACACAGGCAGAGGTGGAAAATATTCCTGTTACTCTCAAAGCTGAAATTCTGCCATACTCGCCAGGCACATATAAAGTTAATCTTCAGCAGAGCTAATGTGCTTACCATAGTTAGTCTATTGTTCTCAACAAGTTATAAACCTGGATTATAAAACAGTTAAACACTAGAGATACAAAACTCAAACAGACTAATTCTTTCGCACACATTTTCCCCCTCTGCATTACTTATATTTTATAAGGGCTCAGATTTCATGACTGAAGGTTTTTTTTTTTTTTTTTTAAGAAAAGAAATGCAAGTTTCTTTAAAGAAAGCCAAGGGCTAGCAGCTGTAGTTTAAAGTAGCATATACTGTTTTTCTTTTAAATAACAATTTTGGATTTTGTCGCTTTGCATAATGAAACACTTCACATTCAAACATTCTATTAATATTTACTTAGCTAGGAAAAAAAAACATTATCTCAGGGAACATGCTTAAGTGTCACCTAAAGCTAAATTTTCCTAGTCTTCCATGCCAATAATGATGGGAAATAACAAAAGTCTGGAGAATGTTCTCAACATTATCATGACTCTGAAAAGTTGGTAATTTTATCCCAATTTTTAGACAGGGAACCCTAAGCCCAGGGATGTGAAGGTCTCCTGATATTTGAACTCAGATCTTGTGACATCAGGTCCATTTCTCTTCCCATTTCTCCAAAATTGTTTCAATAGATGACCATTTTTTAAAAAAAATAAGGAGTCAAATTTATAGAAATACAGAAAAATGAGAAAAGAACTGTTAATTTTTCATAAAGGATTCATTCTAGATTAAGTGACCAGCACCCATCATTCATTTCAAGAGCCCTAAACTTGACGTCAGCATTTTAGAAAACTTTCTGTAAACACAAAGTAGCTTTGCAGATAGGGCAAACTTTGGTGAGTAATTGAATTTATTTGTGCTTCAGGGGCAATATTACAAAAAAGGCTTAAATTATGTTTGTTATGGGGGAAATGTACAAAAATATTCCTATAAAACTGGATAAAAATACCTGAATTAACAGTGGCGGACATTGGACAAGAGAGTACACGGCTATGATCCTTGGGGGAGGAAAACACAGGAGAAGCACATCACACTTACTTTGGCTTTCTGCCTTGTGGCACTTTTCAAGTTATGACACTTCCAGAAAACTGGGGTCCAAACAGAACAGGAATTCATGGGGCAGGTTATTGGAGAAGAAGCTGCACAGAGAATGAGCCCCAGAAACAAGCACAGGAGTTCCCTTGAACCTTCAGCCCCAAGTTAGCATACTAGATCTACCCCAGCAGCTATCCTGTGAACAGAAAATGGTGCCTGAGGGGCTCATAATGTCCAGAGACATTGGAGTTCCAATCAGCCAGAGATAAGGGGACTTGCTGAACACTCTTAAGATTCAGTTGAGACTCCAAAAAGGAATCCCTTAGAAGGACTACTCTGGTCCTAGAGTAAGGACCACCCTTGATTTGTCCTAATAAACTTCAAAACCCAGCTTTGACTAGTTTCAGCCGATCTGTCAGAAAATTAAATGCCTGTCAGAACAAAAACTCCTCACTCTTACAAGGAAGACAAATGACATAGAATGTTTTAACATTGTTACACCCTCAATGTCCATCATAAAATTAAAAAAAATTACTCTACATGTGGTTGGACTTGGGCTAACCTCTGTAGTGGAGAGGTTTGCCTGACTGTCCAACTATAAAACCACAAATTTATAGCCAAAGAATTATTCTTTTCTGTAGGGAATACATTCTGTGTGGGTCATCCAAGGCCCTCCATTCTCGTTAGTGACCAAATGACCAAGAGAAACAGAAGGGCCTACTTCTTGGACACAGAAAAGGCTACACAACCTAGTTGGACGTGTTCTCTTCAGCAGTTGTCTCTTAAAAGTGTTGTCATTCAAGCTAGTGTGAGTGACAGTGGGTGCGCTAATGGTATTGTGTGTGCTATATGAAATTAGTCTGTCAAGAGATGGGGAGGTAGAGATGCTTCATTGTGCCCTTGAATTTAGCCATGTCAAAGGATTTCGCAAACCTGGTGTGGCGGGTTTCAAAAGTGTTCTAGTTCCAGATTATTAAGCAATAACAGTGTTGATGGGGCCTCAGATATTCAGGTAGCATGTATGCTACACCATTACCAAATGTAACTTCCCTGTGAGAGAATCAACTTTTGATAGCTGATAATTGATAGTCCTCGCTCCGTGTTAAAAAGCCACATTATCGGAGATAGAAGATGGCGGCCACCCCAGCAGCAGTGACTCCGAGACGCTCCTGAGAGTCACCTCACGCTGCAGGTCTGCACACGGATTCCCACGGTAGGACGAAGCTCCCAGTGTGGACGAACATTACCCCCCGCTAATTTTTTAACTCCAAAGGAATAAAGTGGAGAATTACGAAAATAAAGGAGGAAGTTTGTGGCACCCGTGTGACCGGCCCCACATCTAGCAGGAGGGGAGCTTCCCCGAAGGGGAGGAAACAGAGAGAGTTTCCTAATCAAATACCCTAATTGGGCCTCGAACTTCCTGATCTGACGGCTCTTCATGTACATGAACTTGGAATTAAGCTTGGGAATTAATTGCTCACATTAGCGAACTTACAGCTGTTCCTGCGAGCGGCAGCAGCCGGCGCCGGATTGTGACGTTGCCCTGAGGGCGGGGCCGGCTGCTCAGCAAAAAAACGCTCTCGGACTCTCAGCCGCCACGGTCAGAAAATCAGAATCTAAAACGGAGTGAGGGAGCGAGTTTTCTAACCACATACCTAACTCAGCCGGCTGCGAACCCCCTGATCTGATTGCTCATAATTTACCTAATCTTGCATAAAGCGCTGGGAATTAATTGCTCACATTAGCGACCTCGTAGCTGCTTGTGTGGCTGGCCGACATTGTGACATGTCCCTGAGGGCGGGGCGGGTCGGGTCGCCCAGCAGCATTACCGGGCCTCAGTCCCCACGACCAGAAACAGAAGTTACTGCCCCCTCACCAACTGGCCATCTGCCCTGAGGGCTGTAGCAAACTTCGATTCACCTCTCCAGCTCCCAAACACCCGTTCACACCAAGAAGGGAGACCTTCCAGGACTCTTTCTATGAGTCTAAGTTCCACGAGTCTATTAAATTAGGAACATTCTGAAGTCAACTAGATAACAGATTAATGCTAATTTATAAGAGTGACTTCTGGGGTTGGAGCAGTGGCTCTGTGGTTATGGCGCTTGCCCGGAATGCGCAAGTACACGAGTTCAAACTCCAGCACAACATATATAACTAAGCGCCAGAGCAACGAAAGCCATGTGAAAAACTCAATTAAAAAAAAAAAAAGAATGAGTTCTTCTAGCCAACACCGGGTGTAAGATGAGAGCTACAGAAGCTTGGTGACAAAGCCTAGAAAAATCTCATAACATAACTCCTCAGAGCTCTAATTTACGGATTCTTTGACCAATTCTTTTTCTCGTTTTGTTTGTAAGGTTGAATTAAAACCAAATTTATCATCCACTAACATGGGCTCCAAAGAAACTCATTGTGATTGAGGCAGAACTGAATTGGGCAAGGGGATTATTTCTTTCTCTCAGCTCAGCTGTCTCTTAAAGATTTTGAACAAGTCACACTCCTACTCTCTAAGATGTACAATGAAGATGATTTAGGACTGATGTTATGAATAAAAAGAAGAAAATAACAAGCAAGTATTTGGAGACATACAGCAAAATTGTTTTGGCTTGCCATCTCTGCTTTCCTAAGGATCACTGGGAATGCCATCGTGGACGAGTGCTTGCTTTAGGTCTCCAGGTAGTTCTTGACTTGTTTGAATGAAAATCTGTGTTTAGGGTCTGGAGCGGTGGCTCAGCATTTGGAGCGCTTGCCTGGTATGCGCAAGGACCCGAGTTCAAATCCCCGTACCACATACACAACTATGTGTGGGAGAAACAAAGGCCATATGAAAAAATAAATAAAATTGATATTAAATTGATCTCTCTATTTCTCTCCCTCTTGCTTTGAAAAAATACGAAAATCTATGTTTAGTGGGAAATTCTTATCATATCTGAAGAGAAACTATGCTATCCACCCCTTGTGAGCATGGAAAGGCTAGTTTTTAGAAGTGAGTGAGAGAAATTTCAATGAAGATAAATCCAAAAGATAAAAAAATACTGATGAACTATAACTACACTAGTATCTATTTTCTAACACAATTACCTTCCAGATTGGGTGTCCACGGCCACTGAGCCTCCCCTCTACAGAAGGGGAGCAGCTGAGCAAGGTTAAAGGAAACACGAGGGAGGAACAATGCATAGCAAATACAGGAACTGAGGATCTGGAGCTCGAAAACTCTTAAGCAAACACGTATACATTTTTCATATTCACAGATACTATTCTAAGAAAATTATTTTTTATTGCTGAAAGTTTTACCAATTTTATTCTCTTTTATCCCTTTATAAAGAATAATAATTGATAAAACAGATCTGGGGGGAAAGATATAAGCATAAAGAAGAAAACAGGGGCTGGAGCCATGGCTCAGCGGTTATGTCGCTTGCCTGAATGCGCGAGTACGCGAGTTCAAACCCCAGCACCACATACACAACAAAGTCTTGGAGCAAGGAAAGGCACATGAAAGACTAAATAAATAATTGTTTCTCTCTCTCTCTCTCACTGTCCCTTTCTCTTCAAAGAAGAGGAAGAAGAAGAAGAAGAAGAAGAAGAAGAAGAAGAAGACAACAAAATATCCTAAAACCCCATAACACAAATACATCTGTGAATGAAAGATGGTGTAGGGCTCAGTGGTTGTGGTGCTTGCCTGGCATGCATGAGGATGTGGATTCAAACCCCAACACCATGTACACAACAAAGTCTTGGAGCAATGGAAGCCACATGAAAAACTAAATAAAACTTGATTCTCTCTCATTGTACCTCTCTTAAAAAAATAAAGGTGATATAAAAAGCCAAGAGAAGCACCCGACTCGGGATCCTTGAAGTGGAAGGCTTTTGAGCAATGGTAGGCTGTGCTTGGGTGTTTATTTACTGTCTGTATTATCTGAGCCACTTTCCCCCTTTTATGAATGGAAGGTGCCAGAAAGGTCATCCCTATTCCTCATGAGGATTCTGTGACAAGTCTCCACTATTCAGAGGGGTAACTCAGCCAGGAGACCTGACATTTCCACCGTGCCCTGCAGAACCAACAGTCCACAGCAAACAGAGTCTTGATCTTCTTAAGCCACGTTATTTCCAGTTGCCCCCTCTTAAAAATCACTTATCACCACGATGCAGGTTTCTCTGGAAGAGCTTGGCTCTACCTCTTGTCTCCCTCTTTACTCCTCCCACCTACCTTAATGCATCAAATTCTATGAAGTCTTCCTTTTTTGATAGCCTGGCACTGGTCCCTTCCTTTATGAGTCCTTGCCTGCTTGATCCTGCTTGGTGTCCTCATGGCCTTCTATGACTATCCCATCATTTCACTGTGAGCAGCATCTAGAGGGAAAGGGCCCACCATTAATCATTATTCTGAAACAACAGGTTTGAACCCGATTATCCTGGACACCCAGATGTACACCCACCTATTCGTCCTCTCATCACTTTATCTCCATCTTTATTTTTCCCGCATACCACTGTCACACCGTAAACTTAACTTACAAGCTTTCTGTTAAGATTTTAATGAAAATCAAATCCAGACTTCATACTGCATTCAGAATATATTCCAGATTCTTTAGTCAGGCTGGCATAATGTGACCTGTCCCTAATTCTCTAAGTTTGCCCTCTGCTTCTCTTCTGTGTGAATGTGACAGTGTTCGCAGAACAGACCGGGATACTCCATCCACCATTCCTCTGTACCCTTCCAACTCCTCTGCACCACAGAATTCCTATTCCTCTCAAGTCCATTTTGCTTCACACACACCAGCGCTAAATGCTTGACCGTCCTTCCTAGGACATACGTGCTACCATTTTAGAGATCAGAGTGCAACATTCTATTCTTTGTTTTTGTATCTCTGTTCCACCTAGACATAGAAGTGAGAATAATTAATACCTAGAGGGAGCTGCCCAGTTTCAGAGGCACTTTCTAAAACATTACTCAGGTACTGGAGCAGTGCTTCAGCGATTAGGGCACTTGACCCAGTCCCACAGACACAGCAAAGTGTCAGAGCAAAGCTGAAGGAGAAACTAAATAAAAAATGGATTCTCTCTTTCTGTCTCTCCCTGTCCCTCTCTCTTTAAAAAAGAAAAAAATCAAATACATTACCCAACTTGATCCTAAATACTAGAAATCGTAAGCAATTGCTCTCCGCCCCTCCCCCCATTTTTCAGACATGAATATTGAATACAAAAAGGCTAACAAAATATAGTTAAGGTCACACAGCCAAAATTTCCTTCCTGCAAGTTTAGTGAAAGGAATAAAAAAATCAAACATTAAACAAAATACAACAACATTTGAACAAATAGAGATAAAATCTGGTAAAACAATTATTTGAAAGAGGGTGGTCAGGAAGAGAGCTGTGACAAAGCAGAGGTCCAAAAGTCATTTCTCTCAGTCTCCAACAGGGTCTAGGAGAAGATGAAAGACCTTTCATGAGCTGGAGCAAGTTCTGGGGAAATCTCCAAATGCCCTACAATCAATCCAGAGAGCAGCATCCTGAGGCCTCCGTAGGCAGAATGGGCTGTGAACATTTTTACAGAATGAGCTTTCTTGAAAAGAACATTTCATTTGTTCTTTTTAGTTATACACAGCATTAGGATTCACTTTGACATAATTATAAAAGCATGGAATATAATTTGTTCTAATTCAGTCCCTAGTACTTCCCCTTCCCTTCTCTTCCTCCCTCCATGGTTCCCTTCTTTCTACTCTACTGATCCTTTGGCTATTTCTTTGTAGTTTTTTAAAAATTAATTGTGGACACACATAATGGTGAGATCACTGTGGTATATTCATATATGCACATAGGAAGCTTAGGTCAGATTCATTCCACTGTTCTTCCATCCTCTGCCCCTTCTCCCTCCCCTTAATCCTCTTCCTCTCCTTCACTGACCTTCCCTCTATTTTCATGGAATTCTCCCTGCCTTTTTTCTCTTCTCTTCTCTTCTTTTTAACCCCCTTATTTTGGATTAGCTTCTGCAGGTCACAGAAAACATTTGACTTTTGACTTTCTGGGTCTGGCTTATTTCACTTAGCCTGATGGTCTCCAGTTCCTTCCACTTACTGGTGAAGGCCATCATTTCACAGAAAGAATTTTTAGAGTAGCAGTTCTGACCCATCACAGCTACAGGGCTCACATGGGTGAGAAGGACTCCTGTGGACGGGAAGCCTCTGAAGGGAAGGTTAGTGCATAGGACCAACTGGCTTTTTCAAAAGCATAGATTCCAGAACTCTCCACAAATCCCAGAATAATCTGAGCCCAAGGCTTCCCACCGATCATTCTGGAACAATGACCCTGTGGTTAAGAAAGAGACTAGAATATGAAATGCTGAATGAAACTGCAGAACCAAGACCAGAACCCAAACTAACCAAGCATGACTATCCATAGCCCCTGCAGAGTCCTCCTCTCTGCCTTCAAGCAAAAGAAAAATCAAGTAACACCCAGGCCTTGAACTTCATTTCGTAGAGAAGATAAACAGGTCTCTGAAAAGACAGGGTGACCATCAAGGAAGATTTCTGGATACAGTATTTGGAGAAACAGATGGTCTAGTTAGTGCTTGCTATCCTAAATATGAGAAAGACAAAAAAATGGCATAGCAATTGTACAAAAAATAAAAAATATAAAGGAAAGAGAAGAGAGAAAGGGGAAGAAAAAAATCAAAGACTGATGAAAAATATATTCTAAAATTAGAAAAACTCAAGAAACTGAAGATCATATTCACAAAGAAATACTTGATATTTTCAAAGACATGGAAAAGAATGAGTCTGATGGAAAAATAAAGCCAGACATGAGCTAAATAGAAAGTAGCATGAGAAGGAAAGTGTGACCAAAGAGCTAAGGACACAAAACAAAGACCCAAGCACCACTTCTGGAGAACCAATAAATATTAGGAAAAAAAGCCCCAACCCTGATGTATTTTATTAAATGCTTTTTTGGTATCTAGGACATCAAAGGAGGCAACTGTTTTTATCCTTTTCTAGTTAAACGGCTAATATCCTTAATAAACAAAAATATTTTACAAATAAGACAAAAGATCTTTAGACAAAACGGATTTAGATTATGAACAAGTTGGTCATACTGAAAATACAACTACAAATGCCCCAAAGTACACACACACTCAAACTCGTTTTAAAGAGAGGCAAATCACAAAGATTTATTACCAGACTGGCAAATGTTAACCACCATGTTGAAATTATTGCTGCAAAATCAAGCAATCTCACAAATCATCAGCGATGGCGTAAATTGCTGTAACCTTGTGTGAGGGCATTTGAACAATATCTAATGTTAAGAGTATCAATCTTTATAGTTCATAATTATAATAATGGGAATTATCACATGGGTATGTTTGACCAAATCTTCAAACGCAAATGTATAATATAATTTTTATCTGAAATAATACAATTCACTATTCATCCCCAAATTAAAACACATCCACTAACAAGCAAACTCTGTACGTCCAACAATAATGTACTGGTTAAAAGAATTATAGAACATTTGTAAACATGAAATATAATGAATTTAAAAAGAAATTATTGAGATGGGGAAGAGGAAATCTTCAAAACATACTAGTAAGAAAAAATGCAAGATCAGAATAAAGAATGTAGAATTCCTTGTATACTAATAAACAGAAACAAAGAAACAAAATATCTGCTTTTTATTCATTACCAGATTGGATAATCCTTAGTAAATCATGTGGAATTTATTTTCTAAAATACAGTGAAATGCATCCATTTTATTTAACCAGTACTATTCTAAGGTGTCTTCATTTTCCTCTTGTGCTTCCACAATACCTTCCCAGCTGAATTCCAAGTTGGCCCCTCTGCTCAGTCTACACGCTAGCCATTCTGGGCAGCTTTAGTTCCTTGAATGAGGTGTGGTCCTCCTGGCAGAGTCATTTGCCCATCTCTTACCTCTCTCTGGACCATTCTGCTCCAGGCTACCTGTTTTTCATTCTTCCTTCAGATTTCATTACAATCCACCCTTCTTCACATAAACTAACCTATGCTTTTTGGTTGCACTTAGTTTATAATTATATATTTATCTATATGTGATTATTATTTATTTGTCTCTGCTAAACTACAAACTCTAGAAATACTGGAAATGTATGTTTTTGCTTACTATTGATTACTCAAAGTACCTGGCTCATGAGCCAAACAATTTCAATATCTCTCCATCTCTCTTCCTGTTTTCCTACATGTTATTCATCCATCCATCCATCTATCATCTATCCTACAGACCAGTGAAAAATATCTGGAAGATGCCATCAACAGTGGTTAATGTCTAAGGACTGGGATTGATACAAATAACTGAGGTGAAAGAAGACATTTTTAAAATTTTTTTAAAATATTTGTATTTATTTGCAATATTTATTAGGTGCATGAAATAATTAAAATAATTTATAATAAAAAATCATTTTCTTGTTGAGCACATGAGCTATATATGTTGAAAATTTCTTCTGTCTATAAACTAATATCTTAATATCCTGGGACTCTAATCATATTGCAAAAGACCTTGCATAATAACATAATTCTCTTATCTTGTCAATTCAATTCAGTTCTGTTTCAAGCACAGAGTAAACAGTTTCTCACAAGCATTCTGCATATTTGTATACTCATGCAAAGAGCATCTTTCTTCTCATTAAAGGTGTTAGAAAATTCCCGCAGGAAATTCAATCACTTTGTCATAGTCTTTTCAAAGAAGGAACAATGTGTAGGAAACAGATTCACTTGATTTTGATTAATGAACAAAGACTCTTTAACCTAATTCACCTTAGATTACCTTCCCTCGATGAAACTACCAGCTCCAACTAGATTTAAGAAGACAAATTTCCAACAATTAGGGAAGAATTCTTGACATTAATAACTTAAGAGATCTTTATTGGTCTCCATTTCTACTTAACCTACTGACTAGCTCCTCTTGGAAGTCCCTTTTAGTCTGAAGAATTATCTCATTGGTGATACAGACCACACCAAATCTTCTCACCTGTATGAGACCACCAAATACGCTTTGTTGGATTTGGTTGACGACCTGAGTCTCTAATTTTAGTTCCTAAACTGGCAAGTTTGGACTCAAAATATAGCCATAAAAGAGCTCTTTAGAAGTCCTATAGATTGGAGGGTGAACAAGGCCTCTGTGTGTTGTTTCAGATCTCCTGTCTGTTGCACAGAGGATGACACTATCTACCTGTTCATCAAATTCTACATTTGTATGCGGTGGACACTCTGACAAGTCTGAGGAGTTTTGGAGCTGGAGATAAGCCATGAGGAACTTCAAGTCATCATTTACATATGAATCAAAGAAATCTCAATGAGATAATACCCAGTAGAACTCTTTCGGGCAGGATAATGGTAAAAAGAGGGGGAAATTAAGTGGGATTTGATTTGTGAAAATCTATGACCTCTTTAAGAGAAGAGAAATACATAAAATCATTCACCTTCAGTAAAATTCATACTTAGTGTAATTAGAATGTGAATTTCTGATTGCAAAAGCACAAGGATTATTCACTTGACTAGAGAGAGTTCCTCATTTACAAGTGACCTCTGGAAAGAGGCCAAGAATACTTCCTTGTACTCTAGTACACGTCAGTAAATACATTTTGGAATTTATTGATATGGAGGCATTATACTTAAAACCCATGTGTCCCTGAACAATGTCAAAGCAGCCAGAATGGGGTTTACCTTTGGGAAAAATTTGGACTGTGAAGAGGCAGGAAGGAGGGAGCTTTTGTTGCTGGAAATGTTCTAAATTTGATCTGGAAGCTGGCTACATGGTTTTATATATAGATATATATATAAAAGTAAAAACTCATCGAACCTAACATTTATGATTTATGCACTGTATAAATACAATACCTTTATTAAAACAAAATTAACAAGAAGTCAATTGCTTTCTGGAGGGCTAGCGGACTGCATTGGGAAAGAGGATTTTTTAATAAGAAAAATAACCCAACCTGAATGTCATTTCCAAGGTCAAACAAGAATTTTATGGTCTAATAATAATTCTATTGCAAATGATGTTTTGCAGATGTCCTAAAGATGGGGCCCATTAATAACTGCAAGAGAATGAGAATGTAATTTGAAAGGCTCAATTTTTATTAATGATCTGAAAAAGAAAACTGGCTATTAGACTGCTACTTGGGAGAATCAACTAATTTGAAAATTTCTTCTAAAATTTCTTCAGGGAGGTGGGGTGGAACAGTGGCTTAGTGGTACAGTGCTTGCCTGGCATGTGCGAGGATCCGGGTTTGAACCACAGCATCACATACACAAATAAATAAAGGAAAATTAAAACCAGATGAAAAATATTAATTCTCTCTCTCTTAAAAGAAGAAAAAAAATTCTTCAGAAATTTCTTTCCAACCTTGGCTTTATATCCAGAGAAGCACCCAAATTATTAAAATTATTAAGGCATTAAAAATAAAATATGCTACACACATACACACACACACACACACACACATGATATTGGTGTGTGCTAGAGAAGCTGGATATGTTGCCACACTCTCTAAACACTGGGGACTACCTCCTCCTTTTTCATGCAGCATAATCTTTCTTTACATCCTCAAAATTTTGTACTACTACATATTTTAAACACGGATCCTACAAATACATGATCATTAGAATATATGTAATATCTACACCGATTCTAAACAAGCCAGGACTAAATAGCATCTGATTGTGGTTTAGCAGGAAAAAAAATGAAATGTATAAACCAAGTAGCCAACAAATAATTGAGTTGACTGGGAGTACCTGGACTCACTATTATCAGTGGGAAGGCAAGGTTGCGTATCCCAAGGGGAATGGCCTATGAGCCTTGTAGAAAACCACCAGATGAATCATCAGGTATTAATTTTGCCCTTCTCCTGTAACACTTTACCCAATCCTAAATATTAGTTCTTACCCTAAGCTGAAAGTTCACATTCCTCTTTGCACCATCTGTGGCCACAATTAGAGCTCATTTCATAGGAAACGATATGAGGCATAATGTGACTTTTTAAACATGTGCCCTACCCTCTATTTAAATGTGCCCATCCCATGGAATTCCAGCAGCTGCCTAAGCTTCCAAGTTCTCAAGGTCCAAGTTGCCAGGTTCCCAAGTCTCCTTACACAGAGCCCTTGCTTCAGAGACCCAAACCTCTGTTTTCAGTTTGAAACTGAACTCTTTTCTCCCCACACTACAGCTTTATCTTCATCCTGCACCCTCAGTATCACCAACTCAAAACTTGAGCCAACGTGATGACCGCATCACATTGTTTCCACCTCCACCAAATCACTTCCTTCCGTTCTTCCTTTTTGCTCTGTCCTTGTCCCTCCTGCTGTCTGCCTTCCTGTCTCCTGTCTCTTCCTTTCTGTGTCCATTCATCACAGGCAGAGTTACTGAATCGGAATGCAGCTCCCACCACCTCCTTGTGTCCACCTTCTTTGCCATCTCATTTCACACGGCATAAAACCCAAACTCCCCAGCTTGGTACTGAAGGCCATGATGCAGGAGACTGCAGTCTAATTTTCCAGATTTAACCTCCCAACCCTGCTCTTACCCCTGAACTTTATGTTTGTGTCATACCTCTTACCTTTGCAAAAACAACTCTCTTTGGCCCGAATGTTCTCTCTTCTGTAAATTTCAAGTGAAAAATGACTTATTATTGTGATAAGACATTAGACTTGGGCTGAAGACAACCTGGGTTCAAATTCAAGGGCCATGACATGATGCCATCATGTCTCAGGCAAATTGCTTAGCCCTCCTGAGAGCCTCAGCTTCCTCACGTTTATATAGAGGACAATGGTAGAGCTGATGTTGAGAGAGGACTAGACAAGTTGCAGCATAGGAAGCTCACCCAGCATTCATACTAGTTGTTACTACCACTGACAAGAACACAATCCTCGTCCACTTCAAGAAGATTGTTCTGCCCCACCAACTGGAATCAATGCCTTGTTCTCTTTATACTCCCATACGAGTCTGCTATGGCTCTACAGATATTATTTATCATAATCTGACATATGTGACAGTTACTAATTACCATCTTATTTCATGAGGACGAAAATACCATAATCAGTTATTGTCACCAAACCACATCTTACTCATTGGAAGTGTAGACCAAGTGCTTTGGATTTTCCACCTCGGTTATACCACCATTCATTCATGTTTTCCAAATCTCTGTTCACTTAGGCCTACAACCTGGGCTGCATGTTAGAGCCCTTATTTTCTCATTTGTGGACACTAACCTTCCCTAAATTTGCAGACGGTTCTATTTCTTAACATGTTTAATCATCTGACGCTCTCTGGTCCAATCATCATTGCTTTGGTGAATCACTGTTCACAAGACGGCTATAATTATTTATAACTAGTGATTTTTAATCATCCCAACAATTTTGACCATTCCTGAGGACACCTACCCACTGAAAATGCTCATTGATCTATTTGCATTGCCAGTGAAATATCAAGCTTCTTGCATATCAGGATTATGCTTTGTTCAAAGTGGGTAGCTCGG
This sequence comes from Aplodontia rufa, assembly GCA_004027875.1. Lineage (NCBI taxonomy): Eukaryota > Metazoa > Chordata > Mammalia > Rodentia > Aplodontiidae > Aplodontia > Aplodontia rufa. The sequence goes on from PVKS010001018.1 coordinate 85,680, forward strand.
GGCCTGGTAAAGTAGGCTATCACACAGCACATGTTGCAAAAATGAGAGCATCATTCCATTCCATCTCCAAACCCTTAGGATGAAACTCTGTCCTTATGAATGCCCCAAATGTGGATTGTAGGCCACACCACTAAAGGTCTGAGATTAGATCCAGGGATTAGGAATTCCTTAGGGGATTCTGAAATTCTAATGCAATAGTTTCTATGGAAAAAGGCAAGAAGAAGCAGGAAAGGAGATAGGCCCAGGGATAGGATGAGCCTAGGAAAAATAATTATTGTGAGATTACCTCTCTGTAAGGTATGGCGTCAGACTAGTCCAAAGACGATTGTGACCTAATTTTTATTATCAGGGGTAGTGGCTGTTCATGTGCCACCCAGATCTCCTTCAGGAGGAAAAGACTGATTCCCAGCTCCTGGGAGTGAGGCTGATCTTCATGGATTTTCCTTTGGCTGAAGATAGTCCTGTCACCCAAGCTCCTGGAAACCCAGGTCAAGGGACGGGTTCATGCAGGACATTAAGGCCTAGTCCCCTCACTCACCTTGCAGCAAATCTGAAGGACTGTCCCAGTCTGAGTACTCCTGGAAAGTTGGCAGAGACCTCCACTGAGTCTCATCTACCCCAGCTCCTCCCTCTATTCAAATCTACCTCTTTCCCATCCCTATGAGTTGATTTCAAGAACACTTCCCAGTTGGCCTCCTGCTGGCCAAACTCTGTCTCCATCTGCTTTGGAGAGAACCTAACGTGTAACAACTAATAATGAAAATATAACCCAGAGGTGGCCCACGGGCCAAATAATTGTTCTGCATGGACCTCGCAGGGGTAAAAATTGTGAACTAGCTGTCAACATAAAAAAAAAAAAATTCTTTTGTTAAAAAAGGTGAAGCTCCCGCAGCAAAGGGCCAGTATTTGTACCTGGCACTGAGAGCTGGAGTAAAGGGACCGTGCTCATTTAAGTGGTTTTCATACTCTGTGCTACAGTCCAAGTCCCCGCCAGTCTCCCTCATTCATTTCTTTACCTACCCAGCCCCGAGGACTTTTGACTTGATGAGTCCTGACTTATTCCTGGATTCTGGTTTCCAATGTTGAGGCAGGCTCATTCCTTATCAGCCTACCACTCCCCTCCACAGCTAAACACCTCTCATCTGACTTTCCTACAAAATATTCCCTGGCTCTGCAAGATCATTTTGGTAGCTCTCCCCAAAGATGCCCTAGGTTGGTAAATCCAGCAGTTGTTCAAACATGTTTGCTAAGTGAAAAACATTGAAGCAGAAGACCCCCATCACCACTTTGTAATAACCATGAGTAGTGTCTACTCTTCTAGAATATTCTGTAGGAGACTCCATGTGATTTTTAGATGTAGGAAGATGTTTTCCTGATACACTGTTTTAACCTGGATTCTCATTTCTAGAACGTAGGACCAGCAGTGTGTTATCAAGGCTTATGGACAAACACAGCCTATTGGAGTGGTTTAAAGCCCAGAGACAGGAGGTAGCCCATGACACAGAACTCATTTACTTATGGGACATCCCCAGGAGCAAATCTCTGCAGAAGTCAGCGATGCAGAGTAGAACTTGGTTGTGTTGCCTATGTGTAGGAAAAAGGCTTAAGTAATTGCTGTCCTTGGGCAGTTAGTCAAAATGCAGAAGAGACGGTAAAAGGGCAAGTGCTCCCGCAGAGGAAAAATTATAAAGTATTGTTAGATAGAATAATATGTGACTGGTGACATTTCACCTTTGATTATTATAGCAATGCTTTAAGAAAGAAGTGTAGTTAAGGTTGTCAGAATTTCATTTTAACCCCCTCTTTGAGGCTGTTAAAAATTCACTCATGCTGAAACTTGCCTTTCAGGTTCTCAGTCAGATATGTGCTTTGTTTTCAACCCGTTGTTCGCTAATGGAATGCAAAATATAATTCAGGGTAAAAGATTTTTACAAGGATCTTTCTCCACACCACTTCCTATCTCAATTCCCTTTTCCTTACCTGCCCCGATGTCTGCCAAAAAGTTAGTGGTAACAACAAAAACAACCCTAAAAGTACACTCAACTGAGAGAGGATTAAAGGCTTTTGGCAGTGCTTATAAAAATAGTTTCAGCAATAAGCAATACTCAACAAGTAGGAATCTGCTTGTGGCTTACACCAAAGGCAATCGCAGTCTTGCAATTCTGTGAGTGTCCCTAAGGGACGCAGTAGGATCAACAAGTATTTTTGGAGTTCTTACTGAATAAAAGGTGACCAATGACAGCTCAAAATTTTCTTCATGGATGTGACATGGAGGTGTTAATCTGCTAGGAAGAAGGAAATAGAGACATTGTCCCAAGACAATATTTGCAGTGCAAATTCACTGATTTCATTTAGTCTGTGCTCTTGGCATGTGAAGCCCCCTGTCCCTCCCCACAAGCCATCTCCCACTGATGACAACATGTCAGCAAGAGGGGGGAAAGTTGCAGGTTCATGGGTCAGCTACTGCATCCAGGCAGAATCATCAGGCATCACAAGGCTATCGAGAGACGGGAGACCCCTCATCCCTATTCTCCTGCTGAAACATGTGTGTGTACCTATACAAAAATGGCTTCAGAAACTTCTTTGCTTAATTTGCTTATCTTAAACTATACCAGCTGTCCAGCTAGACGGCGTATGCAGATCAGCACACGCGATATCGCCATATATAATAGAGTATTTATTTTTGCAGACATCCCGCCAGCACTTTGATAGACATGTTAGATCTTGCATGTGCCATCCTTCTCATTACAGAAGTCCCACAACCTGGGAAAATGCTATAATTAGCCTTTTATTATTCTAAACATTTCTGTAATACCTTCCGTTTGCAAACTGCTGAACAACCAACTCCACCTTGTACGTCTCACAAGAAATCAGATAAGTCAATGCTTGGTAGCTCTGATGGTTTTGAATCCTCAGGTCTGGGGTTCAAAGAACTGAAGGGTTATACAGCCAGCTTGGGCTTACGACCAACACAGCTGTTCTGTTTGAAGCCAGCCTCTCTGCCTGATGCCCAGCTGCTTCCCAGTCCTTGCCCTGAATATGTATACATATGCACATATATTTTTTATTTTTAAACTGTTGGAATTAAGAAAATTATAGCAAGAATATTGGCCCCAATTTTCCATTTTTAGCATGAAGAATGCACAACCTGGGCTTTTGCCAACTACTGTTAGAATGATTTTGGCAGATCTGAGAGAGCCCAGCAGACAATTTCTCTCAGCTGGTAGCAAAGCAAAGATGAATCTCTTCGGGGGGCCTTGTGCCCGGGCTGGATCTATGGCAGCAAATAGGGAAGATGTGGCTCGAGCAGAGTGCAGGGGCACTGTCCCTCTGGGCAGAGGCAGCAGTGGGGCAGGTGAGCAGGTGAGTGGAGAAAGCTGCTGAATTCTGGAAAAGTTCTTTGGAGGGCACTAGGGCTACCCAGGGACATGCTTCATGGCCATGAGATGGTACGGATTAGGTGGTTCTGGCTTCTTGACATAGAACATGTAGTCACTGCCTCGGAAAATGGGTAGTAAAGTATGGTCAAAGGCATAAAAGAATAAGTATAGTTCAGCTTTGGGAAAGGTCTTGTGGGCAGATGTCTGTTCTGTTTGGAGTCAGTCTCTACTGTGTACCATTCCTAAATAATGCTATCATTTCATATTGGGGGCAATAAAAATGTTTATCATTCCATGAAATCACTTTATCATATATCTAATACTCACTATTAAATCTGGAGAAAGTGATGATGATTCCTCATTGAAATTTGTTTTTAAACTAGCATCTTCATGGATCTATAGTATAAATGCAACAGTTGCTCGAAATATTTTATTTTTAAACTATATAAAGTACTGTTAATATTGCTGCCAGTACCAAGAAAGACAATCATCTCAATATAGATCGTATTTATGACCTAGGTGTCCCTTTCCATTCTAATTCAAAATCTAATTTATTTCTAGTCTAATTACTCCTCTTTCAGCTGATTGAGTGAGCTGGTCCAATTCCCATTTTCAAAACACAAATACTTCTTTCACTTCTGGTCTCATTTTCCCCAGATACATTGGCATCACCATTATCATCACCATGGATAGATATCATTTGAGCACTTTCTGTGTGCTGGGCATTGTCCTGAGGGCTTCAAAGGTACTAACTTCCTCTTCATAGAAATAATAGTAATTATTGTAACCCCTGTTTTATCAATGAGGATGCTGGAACCCAAAAAGGTTAAATAGCTGACATAAGAGTAGCCATGTTGGAATGGGCACATGCACAGTCTGGCTTCAAAGCTACGCTCTGGACTCTGCGCCTCATGGTGAGGACCCTGCTTAGTATGTTGCCATATCCAGGGCATTATTATGTGCATCTTTTCATTTGATTCTTAAAACGACACACAAGGTTTTATTTAAACTGGAAACCTCCATTTTATTACTTCCATGTTTGAAGGAAATAGTTAATATTTTATTGTTATTGAAATGATTGTGAACCTGGCTACTTTCTTCCAGATAAAAATTTCTAGAGTGAACTGAGAATTAATTCTAGATTCAATCTAAAGCAAAGTACTATGTATTTTTATTTAAATAAAATTAAATTCAACTGTAAATCATCCGCAAACCACTATCCATGGCTTCTTTTTTCCTGTTATAAAGCCAAGTCTTACATTTCTCAAGGGCTGTGCTGAACTCAGCAGAAACAGGGAGTGTATTTAAATGTGTCTTAAGTTATAGCTGACTGCATTTCAAAAATAAAATATTTTAGTCTTTACATATTTATAGTTATATGAGTAACATTTGTACTTTCTGTTTAGATTTATTTATACCAGGCCAAATTCCAGAAAGGTTTTTCATATTTGGAACATATTCTGCTTAAATTTATATATACCTCTATTCTCCTTTCTTGATATGGAGAATAAGTAGCTTATTTTATTTTTTATTATCTCTACTTATATCTAGGAAGTGTTTTAAAAGGACATATATGATAATGTGGCCTACTAAAAGTAAATGCTAAATTCCTTATTGGATTAACTTGGTTTCTTTTCTGCCTGCTTACTTGTAATTTCGAATTTGTTACTCTCAACTTTTGAAATATTATCATTAAGCAAATTACTGATTTTGTTTTTTGTGTTTCTTTTTGGTAGAAAACAACTGGACTTAATTCCATAGGAATACAAACAATACAGATGCCACCACGTCAGTACTTGGACTGAAGTTTTTCCACACCTATAATCTTACTTACCTTCAGGACATTTCAATATTTCTGTGTCACGCAGAGGCAATGAAGTCCACACAAGGATTAGACACCCATTGCTACTGGAAGAAAGAAGCCTTGCAGGATGCAACTACTCACAGTAACTTCCTCTGAACTACTCACTTGTCATGAAAAGGTTCCCTCCTGCTGACAGTTATACAAATATTCCTTTTGAACAATTAACCTCTCAAAAAAGCAATTAAGGAAGTTGGGGCTTAGGTTCAGCTTTGTGCCCTGTAAATGTCTGCACAAATGAGTTCTAGGGCCACCTGGGAGCCATCAGTAGGTCATAATACATTCTACTTATTAATCTAAGTGAATGACATAGATCAAGAAAGTGTTTCCAGAAACAGGCAGCTACATTTCATCTTTGTGTATTCAGACTATATATATATATATATATATATATATATATATATATATATATATATATATACTTGCTGTTTCAAACAGCTGGGGACTTTGCTGGAATGCTGATAGATTGCTGAAATCATGGACAGTGGCAATGCTTTCTTAGGGTGGCAGGAAGACCCCATGAAGTGAGATCCTACAGCCTGCCGAGGAACCAAGGCTTTAAGACTACTAAAGGAACTGAGTGGTAAAGGAGATGAATTCAATATATCCACACATAAATGTAACCTCCAGTTTTTTGCTAATGGCCCTTTTAATTCTTTAGCCTTAGCTTTAGGGGAAAAAATGTGCTTTGGAATTGAGTGTTCACCCTATCTTTGTTTTTGAAACAGAGAAGGCTAGAATAGATTGAACTACCAACTTAAGCCAGTGATTTTACATTTGTTATCTCAGTTAATCCAACAATGATCTTCATTAGGTATTTTTATATTTCTGTAACACAGAAGAAGATGAAGCTCAAAGAAGTTAAATAGTTGGTTAAAAATCACCTGGATTGTGCAGTAGAGCTAGGATCTGGACACAGGTGTGTAAGATTCTGTGCCTTTTTTCCTTGCTGCCTTCTTGAAAAGGGTTTTGCCTGGGGCAAACAGAAGTGATAGAAACTTCCATATGGCTCCCCAAAGCGCAGAGACTGTGAAAGACAAAGCTGCCAGTGTGAGATTCTGCACTTTTTGAGATAAAGAGAGGGAGGGAACTTGACTTGTTCCTAAACGTGGACTCTCAGTCCCATGGACTGACTGGTGGACATTTCAGATGTGCTGGGGGAATTTCTTCCTAATCCTATTGTCCCACCCACCCAGCAGCACAGAACTTTGAATAGGGACTGTATTTTACTCAAGGGCCTCCTGGAGCAATGGTTTTATCTCCTTATAACAGTTTCACAGAAGACAATTTCAAAACCTTCCCAGAAGTAATTTTTGATTCAAAAATTTTAAGATAGGTCTTTCTCTCAAACAGGTAAAAGCATAAAGCAATGAAGCATCATTAAAAACAGTTCCACAGCATTCAGTAAGGTACTTTCTGACTTGCAGATCACACACTAGTTTAAACGTGTTTTTGTGGATTACTGCAGCAAAAGACATTTACCCCATCTGGAAGCCTCTGCCTTTATTAATTGTTACCACTCCTCACTCAATTCCTGCCCCCTCTCTCTAGCAGGGGAAACCTCAACTTACTAAACAGAGATTGTGCCTAGCTGGTCTTTGGTAGTTCCAAATGTGTGTTTAGATTTTAACCAGTGTATGTGCTTTCTGGCAGAGAGAGCAGAAATAAACTGGAGCTCTCTGGTAATTCATTATTGGCAGAGTTGTCCCATCTGCCACGCCCCATGAAGTTCAACACACCTGAATTTCAGAAAGATTGTAATCACTGGTGAGGCAGCTATTGCAAGCACTCATTCTAGAATATCGACATGCAAAAGAATGAAGCTGAACCCTTCCTCATGCCACTCAGAAAAATTACCTTAAAATGAATTAGAGTCCTAACCATAAGAGCTAAAACTACAAAACACTTAGATGAAAGCAGAAGAGAATATTTTTACAACCTGCGGTTATGCAAAGCCTTTTTAGAAATGCCACTGAAAGTTTAGGAATTAAAGAGAATATAAATAAATTTGATTAATCAAAATTGAAAGCTTTGGTGCTTCAGTGAAGACTTCCAAGAAAGTGAAAGACAACTCACAGAATACATTTTGCAAATCATGTATCTCATAAAGAACTTTTAAGATCAAGAACTCATAAGAACACATAAACAACTCTTAAAACTCAATGAACTCATAAAAATACGTAAAGAACTCTTAAAATTCAATTATGATAAGGCGAATGGCTGGGAATGAGCACAGAATCAAAGTAGACATTTCTTCAAAGATGAAATACAAATGGACACGTAGAAGTCAACTTCATCAGCCATGAGCAAAATGCAAATTGAAACCATTAGATACGGTTTTTACACCCATAAGGATAACTATCATCAAAAAGACAGATAAAGGAGTTGGAGTGGTGGCTCAGCGGTTCCAACACCTGCCTGTGCCTGCCATGTGTGAGTATGCGGCTTCGAATGCCAGCACCATGTACACAACAAAATGTTGAACAACGAAAGCCACATGAAAAACTAAATAAAATTGACTCTCTCTTTCCCTCTCTCTCACTGTCCCTCTCTCTTTAAGAAAAGAAATAGGTTAAAAAAAAAGAGATTAAAAACAAGTGTTGACAGGGATGTGGAGAAATCGGAACCTTCACGTCCTACTCACGGGGATGAACATGGGGCAGCTGTTTTGGGAAAACTGTCTGGCACTTCCTTAAAAGCTAAATGTAAAGTTAACACATATCCCAGCAATTTCACATCTAGGTGTATGCTGAAGAGAAACGAAAATATCTGTCCACACAAAAATATGCCCCCAAATGTTTGCAGCAGTGTTTTTTTGTACTAGCCAAAAAAGCAGAACAACCCCCAAATCCATCTAAACAAAGTGGAATTATCTGATTACATTTATAGGAAATGTCCAGAACAAGAAAATCTATAGAAATAGAAAATAGATTAGTGGGTCAGCTGAGTGTGGGGGTGGGGTGGAAGAAACTGATGGTGACTGCTATAGATTTCTTTTTGGGGTGATGCAAATGTCATCATTTGTTGTGGTGATGGTAGTGCATCTGGGAAGATGCTAAAAACCATTGAATTGCACACTGTACACTTTACACACATGAGCAGTATGGTATGTGAATGATATATCCATAATATATACACGTGTGTATTTTAAAAATGTCACCACAGACCTTGCTTCTCAGCCATAGATGCCCCTTAAAATCATATGGGAAACTTCTACAGGACCCAGACATCAGCAGGTCTTCTTTGCCTATGTGATTCCAATGTTCATCCAGGAGTGAAAACACTGATCCTTTGAAGGGTAAAATATCATGGCATTCACAGCAGGCCATTGTGCTTCTCCCTTGTTTCATAAGAGGACATCTGTCAAGTGAGTGTCAGCCCAAACCCTTGACAGGACTTTTCACTGTGAACCTAATTTGCACCTTTTGGGTCACGTCATAGGGGAGGCCAACATTTACAAGAAGGCACTGAACAGCTCCTCTTTGGAGGACATCCTGCACTGCTGAACTCCATTTACACACTTGAACTTCCATTTCCCTCTTTTGACAGGTAAACTGTGTGTTTGGGTTTCTATGGCTCTGACTTTGGAATTTTTATAGGAGAGTGTTCAAAAAAGCCTTCAAAACAATATGCATGGAACTAAAGTATTTACCTAACTACTTGAGTAGTTTTCCCTTTGGTTTTTTTCCATCTTAAACCCCACCACTATTTACTGCTTCCTATGATTTCCTTCCTAATCCAAAAGTCAGGAGCCAGAGCAGCAATTAGAACTCCACATAGAGACTGTCATTTAAATTCAGTAAACTGATCAGTTAAGTATTTTAAAACATCCAGATATTGTTAATATCATTAAAAGTCAGCTATAATCAATTTTTAAGTAAGGAGAATAAATTTTTTTGAATTGAAGGCAAAAAAGGTGTTTTGGAAGATTATGAACACTAGGTTCTCAAAAGAAAAAGGTTGAGGATTATTTCAAAATAGACACCCCAGAGTAGCCCATCCAAGCAATTTATACTCAAGGGTGTGCTTATGTAACTTGGCCATATGGCTGCTTAAAGATGTGCTTCAAGTTTCAGAAACCAGAGCTATAACATGAAAACCATGAGCCATCAACAGGTACATAGACACATCCTTCTATTTCTTCTGCTCTTTCTTCTTTTAGCACATACCATTGTGTGAGCCAAGAAAGCTTGTATTCATTCCAGTCACAGTAATTTTTATCAGTATCATTCATAATCAAGCTGGCCCCTGCATGAATGCACATTTTAGCACGTTTAGCAAGTCCCTTTTTACACAAAATTTACCTTTCATTGTCCTGGGTGGCCATTATATTTTCAAAGAGGAAGTGGGCCACAATTGGTTGGAACAAACCAGTTGCTAATGAGACCAGCCTACACTGCATGGAAAGATTTCTCTATTGGTAACATCACCCAAAGAATTTTCTCAAAAAGGGGTGGAAAAAGTGACAGGAGAGATCTCAGGAAAAGAGAAGGGGGATCAGAAGAGTAGAGGAAAAGGACCAGGAGGCAGGCTGAGGGGGAGGGAAAGGATAAATGCTGGGAAATAATTCCAACCAAGTTATATTGCTATATCATGTACATATATAAATATGTCACAACAAATCCAACCATTCTGTGCCATTATAATGCATCAATTAAAAAATGTCAAAAAATTCTCTCTAGTGGTCAAGCTGTTGTAATTAATTATAGCATCTCCAGAAAAATAAAAATTCAGTCAAGTGATACTTCAAAGCCAAAAGTATCCTCTATTTTGTACTATGACTGCTTACATAGCAACAGAGAGAATGATGTTGAATGAAGAGACTGAAAATATGTGGTGATAAATACCAGTAATTAGCTCTGCTCTTTTAGATGGTTTGAGGTAGGGCAAGGAAGCACGGAAGAAGAAAGTTGTAGGCAATCAAAAACATGGATCATTAAAAAGGATCCTGAAATCAATAAACACAATTTTGTCAATATTATGCTTTCTTCAGTCTTCCTGAAACATACAAAGGTGGCAAAAATGACCATATTGAGGTTATGACTCCTATTACCAACCTGTAGGTGTGCTGGAAAAAAATGTACTACTAAAGGGCAGGGCTGGCTGTATCATCTGTCAACCAGAGCAAAATGAAAATGCAAAGCCCTTTGTTCATAAATTATTAAGAACTGCATGTTAGTGACAGCAAAACATTAAACCAAGCACACAACCCTTCTGAGGTCCGGGCTCCCTGCAATGGCACAGGTCACAGCCACGACTCGAGCTGTCAAAAGGTAAGAACTGAGAATCAAGTACGCGCAAGCGAGTGCTTATCCTCTAGCTGGTTTAGCTTCCCTTGGTAGAACACACACATCTATAGACTCTTCCTACTGGAAAACAGCTTAGGAATGACCTTGTGTCACTTTTCCATTTACAGAAACCAACACCAGAGAAATTAAATGACTTGTCTAAGACCATGAGTCAAATGACTGAGCCAAAATTAAATCACAGGTATCCTGACTTCTACATGAGCAGTCCTGTCCCTGTGCCACCACCATGCTGGTCTCCAGCTTAAAACTAAACAATCTGGAAATAATAACTACCAAAAGAAGTGGGTGGGGCCGGGTAGGATGTTACTGCATCAGAACTTCCCTTTCAACTCTTCTCTTCCAAGAATGAAAGCTTTAAAAATCAGTTTTCAAATTTATTTCCTGAGTCAACATTTCCAAGTTCAGGGTAAAGACATCATATAATAGTTTCAAACCCTGAAGCAAATTATCTTTGCTGACTTCTCATTCGAGTCCTAGGAGTTAATGCTCATTGGCCAAGGTGGTTATTAGTGGAAGGTTATGAGGTAACACATTAGTAAACTCATCAGTGTTCCTGCACAAATATTTAAAATAATTCCAAGATAATTTGAACTTCAACACAGAGCTAGCCAAACACATTTGTAATCTGAACCCAAGGTTCTAATAAGTTACTGCCTTTTGGATGTCCTTCAGTTGAGGGACATTTTTAGAAAGATTAACACTTGAATAAAAACAAAGACTGGCATTTTCAATCTAAAAATGAGGGCCAGATTTTGCTTTGTACAAAACCAAATGCATCTATCTTTCTAACTCAGCTATGTGTGCAAATGTAGCACATCAAAATATCTGTGGCAAAGACATAGTCATTGAAAGGTACTGTACACATTAAATATAAATGAAACTTTAGAAGCTTATGAAACACACTGAAGTAGATGATGAAAGAGTTCAAGGTAGACTGGCAATAGCACGGAGCAATGAAAAAAATACCACACAGAGAGGGGCAAAACAGTGACAACCCTGACTAAACAAGGCTCAGTGCCACCAGGGCACTGTAGGGCTAGAGGATCTCCAATTTGAAGCCTGGTCCACATATATTTCATTTCTGTAAGCTTTAGTTAATCCCTATGCAAAATATGGTGAACACTAAAGCCAGATGGCCAGCCCAGATGCTTTTGAGATGTCTCGGTAAACTCTGAAGTCTAGGATTCACACACCTTTAATTTTTACCACGCTTCACCTCCCCCACCCTCAAATGTTCACTGGGGCAGGGGATGGTAAAATTGGTTTTGCAAGTCCAACATTTTCGAAATCTTATGCTCTGTAGGTAGCAATAAGGAAAAACAAAATATTCTCTGGCTTGAATAAATTTTGGCATAATTACAGTCCTGGTGTTTGGAAAAATGAGGGCCAGATGAAAATGGTGCAGAGACATGAACAACCCAAAGTGTCTGAGGTACAGCACTTACATCTCATTAACTGCCAATTACTGTATTCATAATTTAACACAAAAAGGAAAAACACAAACGGGCTTTGAAAAAAAATCTCTTTTATCTAGACTTCAGTTTACACTTGGCCTCTAAAGGCAGGATGAATGCAATGGGTTGAGAAAGGGAGTAGTTAGATTGAGCAATAAAAACACTTTTGATAACATGTGAAGCTATAAAAATGGCTTGGCTGAAGCCATTAGCCAAAGATAAATAATACCCCGCAGGAGGAAAAGGAACAGCCTTTTCTGGATCATAAGGTCTGGTATGTTTTTAAAGACTTCACTTTCACTAAAAATGCAACATATCCATTTAAAGAGATATGTTTGAGATTCATGATTTCATGACATTTCAGCTTCTCAAATCTTGTCTCTTTTCTGGCAAGTCATGTTCAAGAGTTTTGTCAAAATATATAAAGCAGAATGGTCCTTTATTTATTATTTATTTTTTATCCTTTATTTATTTTGCTTTATTTATTTCATTATTCTTCTTACCACTGCTACCAGAAATGCTGGTACTGCTAGTGCTGACATGTGTAACCATAGCCTCGACTAGCCTCCTAATGAGAACACAGGTTTAACTTTAGCATGCCTACTGCATTTCTAATTCGAACGAATTACACTTTATTGCTGGGCCCCTTGTGTGGGCTGGCTCTCTCTGCAGGGAGGCTGATTTGCTTTACATCAGTGCCATCCATGGACCAGAAACTTCAATATCATTTTGGAGCTTATTTTAAATGTAAATTCCTGGGTCCCAGGCCAGACCTACAGAATCAGGAGTTCTGGGGTAGGGACTCACCTAAGCTTTTGGTGCTCCAACCTGAGAAGCTCTGCTCAGTAGAAGTGACGCAGCTACAACAGTGGGGAGGGCTGGGAGAGGATGCACCCCTGAGTGGGCTTTACCTGGTCTGCTGAGGGCAGGCTGCCAAAGCCAAGGAGGAGCAAGCAAAGTCTCAGGCAGGTTGAGCCAGGAAGGAAGTAAAATCTGGGGCAGGGTTACAGGTGAGAGAACTCTCTCCGCCACCACTCTGCCCTCAACTCCCAGAATGTGGTGATGGAAGTTCCTGTCCTCAGGTCCAGGCTACAGCAAGAAAAGCACTACCAGAACCTTCTCCCCACTGTTATCTCTTTCACATACTGAATGCTAAAAATTGCACGACTCCTTATTTTCCATCAGTGCAGACACGTCAGATGGAATGAGCCATTCCTAAAATGTCTTAAGGTATGAGGTCCACGCGTTTCAGGGTACTGTTGATCCCTAGTCCCACCCTGTCAAAGTCTCTGGTGGCTGCAACGAACTCTCAAATGACTCCTGTACATTGTCAAGTTTGAGAACTTTTCTGTTTTTTTTTTTTGTTGTTGTTGTTGTTTTGTTTATTTTTTTGGCCTGACAGGACAGTTTGGGATGAAGTTTCAAAATATGTCCTCCAAACCTCCTGTGTTCTTCCTCTTTTTTGTTTTGAATAACATGTTCCTTAGCAACAAAAGTAGATATTGAAAGAAAACACACACACACACACACACACACACACATATACAATGAAGAAAATAAAAATTACCTGTATCCCTATCACACACTTTGATAAATTATAATTATATAAAACAACATGTACTATTTAAATAAAATTAGAGTATAAAATGACTACAGAGTGCCTATTAAAAGACACCACAGTTTATCTTATTTATCACTTACCATTTACTTATCACTGATCATTAAACACCTAGATGCTCCTCTCCAGATTTTCAGTTTTATTTTATTATTATTTATTATTATTTTCAAGAGAGAGATGGAGAGAGTGAGTGAGTGAAAGAGAGAGAATCAATTTTATTTATTTTTCCATCTGATCTTTGTTTCTCTGACACTAGCTGTGTACATGATGCTGGGGTTCAAACCTGGGTCCTTGCACATGATAGGCAAGTGCTCCAACTGCTGAGCCACTGCTCCGGTCCAGGTTTTCAGTTTTATAGAAAAAATAAAATAATAAATAATTCTGTACAAAAATCTTTGTACTCATCCCTTATGGCCAAATGACTTTTATGGTCAACTCTTTAGAATTGGAAATTCTGAGTCAAAAATTATGCTTTGTTTTGAAGTATTTGATACACAGTGCTAAATGTTCCCAGAAACAAAGTGCCAGGTTAGAACCAGAGCTGGTTATAAATTGGCAAAGTCACATTGAAGGTAACTTGACAATATAGGCAGGAAAACTGATGACCTAGACTGATCTCAGATAAGGAAAAGGTCACCATAGAGAAAGTTTAGAAATGATCTAAATAAACATTAATCCAGGAATAAAGAAATGAACATAGCAGTTAAAATATGTAAACTAGATCTGTATGTACCAACAGAGATCTCTCTGAAAAACATAATGCATACTTTTGAATGAAAAAAAAAACTTAGTAAAAGCAAACACAAAGAATGGAATCATCTATGTAGAATATTTTTAAATTAAATAAAAGATATTATAGTGGGCATTCACATATATAGAGGAAGTATAAAACGATGTGGACATATTCTACGTACCTCAGCATAGAGGTTACTCTCTGGAAAAGGAGACTGCAGAAGCAATATAGGAAATTTGCTGCATCCCTATTTTTTTTTTTCAGCAAATAATTTTCACGCAAATGAGGCAAAATGTTGACACTTGTCAAATCTAGAGTGCAGTTCTCAAACCGTGGCTGAGCGCTTCTTTAGGACTCCAAGGTTACTAGAGGGTGTCCACGAGGTCAAAATAATTTTCATAATAGTAATTTTTCTTCACCGTGCTGACATTTGCACTGCTGGTAAAATCAGTACTGGGTCAATCTGTGTCACAGATCAAAGCAGTGGTACCGCTTGCACGAGCTGTCACTGCATTCTCCATACCACACATTGGTGCTAAGACAAACCAAATATGCGGTTTCACTTAAAAATGTGCTTTTTTAAAATTTTTTTTAAAATGTGCTTGATGAAGCAGTAAAACTTATTTTAATGAAAGCTCAACCCTTGAGTTTTTTAACATTCTGAGTGGCAGAATGGCAAGTGTGTCCATTGCACTGTTGTGAAGAACGGAGCCTGAGGTGGCCTGGAGGGAGACGCTCGTGACAGTGTCAATTGGGAGCTGAGCTGTTTCTGCCTTCTTTATGGAGGATATTTTTCTTTTCTTTTTTTTGAAAGAGCCACTGGGAGATAAACTGATTATTCAGACTTGGGTGTTTGGCTAACTTTTTTCTCAAAAGTTATGGAAGAGTCTGTCACATCAACAAAATCTTAACTGTCAGTCTTTGTTGCCAAGGTTGAAATTTAAAATTTCAAATGCAATCAGAATTTTGGAAAACTTATATGAACTCCTGTGAACTGGATAGATGTCCAATAATTAAAGCATTTTTTGAGATCAGAGGAGATGGAATAATAGAATCTCAAATTTTGTAAAATGAAATATATCTATGTCTGGATGATCCGTGTGATCTGGTGAACCAACAGTTCCGATGAACGCATGATGTCACAAAATCATGCACGAGTAAAAGTCCCACTGGAAGTATAAAATAAACGGATTTTAATGTAACAGTATGAAAAATTCAGTGATTTGGTTTCAGATGCCACATCGTAACTGCTCTTTAAGGAAATACCTCTTGTTGAGTTTTGGTGTGCTATCAAAGCAGAATATTCACAGTTAGAAAAATCTGTAAAATACTCTTCCCTTTTCCAACTACATAATTCTTGGAGGATTTCTTTCCTTCCTTCACTTACTTCAACAAAATAGCATATCAAAAAGTACTGAATGCAGAAGCAGACATAAAAATCCATATAACTTCTATTAGACTATTCATTAAGAGGATTGTCATAGTTTCAAAACAATATCACTCTTCAAAAAAATTTTTTTGCATTGGAAAAGTTAGACATTTTTGTAAAAACATTATTTCTGGCAACAGGTAAAGAATCTATAATTGCTATTTTAAATGAATTGAATATTTTTAATATTTATATCTTTAATTTCAATCATGGTAAATATCAGAAAAGATAACAAAATTTTGTTGGGGTTCTCAACAATTCTGAAGCGTGAGACTAAAGATGATAAATGCTGATCCAGAGAGGTAGGAAGCAGATCTTCTCTTATTATTTGTCTACTTTTCTTTAAAACGAAACAGTGCTAAAGCCTGCCAGTGGTATATGAGCACAGGCATAAATCTATATCTTTATCTACTAGAAAAAAACCAAAAAACCTCAAAAAACAAACAGATTGACCAACCAATCTTGTGAAGCTGAGAGTAAGAATGCTATGTAATGATTTTAATTTGCCTTCATCATGTTACATGTTTACTGATGATTTTCTTTTTGTGGGCTGTCCTTTTTATTCTTTTATTTACTTTTCTGTTCAACATATATTTATCGAGCACATACTATGTGCCATGCTTGCTTCTAGGTGTATATGGAATGCAGCAATGAGCAACTCACCTGCCTACCACAGGAACTGGTTCACTACCATGGGCCTATTTTTTCTTTTTGTCAAGTTGTATTGGAACATGGTCATGCATGCTTGTTTACACATTGTCTAAATGCTTTTGAGCTACAAGGGTAGAGCTGAGTAGTTTCACCAGAGACCCAGAGACCATGGTGCCTGCAAAGATCAAACAATTTACTATTTGCCCTTTACAGAAGAATTTCGTTAGTCTAGTCTCTTGCATTTTATGGGAACGCTTATCTTTTTCCTATATATTTGCAATACTGCATTATAAATTAAATAAATCTTGCCCTGAAGAGGTTTTCCCATTGCATTTACAGCCTTTTAATTTTATTCATTGAATAGAGTTCTACATTTTATGTAGTAACTTGATTAAATCTTCTAATATAATTGTTCCTTTGGGGGAACATTGAGTATTAACTTATTGACTATTTTTGCTTTCTATTTACTCTCATGTGAATTTTTAAATTACTTTGCCACATTAATGAAAGAATATCTCAGCATTTCTGATTTTAGTTACATTAAAATGTTGGGCTGCTTTGGGGAGAATTTAGATTTTCAAAATTTTAATTCTTCTTGTCAACGAGCATACAATGTCTGTTTTCCTGTCATGTATTATCTTCTTCCAAATTACTTTTTATTTTTTTGAGGTAGCTTTATAAATTTCTTTTTGTTTATTCCTGGTTATTTTTATTTTAGGATTACTAGTGTGATGTGTTTTCTTCTCTGTTTTCTAATTGATTATAGGTAATAAGCACATTTCATTTTAGTAAATAGATGACAGACTGAGCTCTTGAAACTTTGAACAGCGTTTCCCCCCAGTCGATTCTCTTAAATCTTCAATTTAGACAAATGTGGATTTTCTCTACCTCCCCTTTTTAATCATTTCATGTAATTCTTTCCCTTGACATCATATCTGCTAGGCTTTGGAGAAAAAATAATCATCAACTTACATTCATTTTGTTTCTCAATTTGAAATATGTAGAGGATTTTACAATGCAGGGGATATTTAACATTTTTCAAATGATTTTTCTTCACCATTTTAAGTAATTAGCCTTCTATGTATATTTTGTTAGGAGTTCCAAGCAGTGTGTAGTAAATCAAATGTTTAGGACATTTATAGTGATGACAGAAAACGTCTCATTTAATCTATTGATAAGATTATTATAATAATGAATTCCTTTAAGAGTAAAATTCCTTACATTTTTTAAGAACCTGCTCTATTGGTCCTGATTTGTTATTGTTCTTAACATTTTCTGGATTAAATTTGCTGGCATTTTACTTCATATTTTTCAACCTATGAGGTAGATTCATTGGGATTTGGTGTTATCTTTGTTAGGATTGTCCTATACTATAAAATAAAAATAATTTGGAATGGCCATGTCTTTTTTCCTATCCCTAGAATTGGTCACTGCTTTTAAGATTATAAACTTACGGGGCTGGAGCAGTGGCTCGGCAGTTACAGTGCTTGCCCAGCATGTGCAAGTACACGGGTTCAAACCCCAGCACCATGTACACAACTAAGTGTCGGAGCAAAGAAGGCCATGTAAAAAACTCAATAAAAATTGATTTTCTCTCTCTCTCTCTCTCTCTCTCTCTCTCTTTCTCTCTCTCTCTCACTGTCCTTCTCTCTCTTTTTAAAAAAAAGATTATAAACTTATACAAGTTATAAGTCACAAGAGAGGTAAAAAATTTAAGATAATGCCAATGAGATGTGGTCTAAATTTATCCTACTTAAAAATATGGAAAAAATATCATGATCATGTAATGAAATAGAACAATTAGAGTCAAATTTAGATTTCTTTGCCACTAGGGGTAACAGTGAGGCACCCTCCAAACCGCAAAGGACGATGTGTAGACCAAGATTCTCTAGTAAGCCCTGAATTAATTACATTAACATTTCTCCTAGGTCTATGGGAACAGCCACTGGACTCAGACCAGCTACAGAGCTTACTCCATAATATTAACACATCCGAAGAAAGAAAAGGTCAACTCTTGGAGCGTGGCCACTTTAGATAAACTGGGCTCAGAGAAAACAAACTTTGGCAGTGGGTGTTGGGCACTGCCCACAGGAAGGAAACAGGGCCCAAGAGCCATAAGCATCCAGTTATGATAAATGTGTCCTCTAATGTGGTACAGGCATTTCCCCAGGCCTTGCCATGACCTCGAGAAATGTTCCTCAGGACTACGACCTTTTCCTAATTCTATGCACACCATCAAGTTTCTGATTACGTGTTCCGCAATCTCTGCTGATCCTAGGAAATGTTGAGGGAGGCGCTTAGATCCTCAGATTGCTCCTATGCTGGGAAACATCAGCCCTCTGTTTTCATGCAGGATTCATTCTCACGTGTATCTCTAAGGACATCTATGCAACACAAGACTCCCAACTGAAACTGCGCATCTTTCTTGATGATCTGAAATGCTATTGAAAGACAGTGACATTTTTTAAAAGGATAATTTTAAATACATTCAATTTATGCATGCATGAAAGAGCTAATTTCAGTATCTCATTCATTAGAAACAAACCAGATAAAATATAGTTTGCTGTTCATGGAACCTATCAAGGTGGGTCTGGACCCTCTTACTGGATAGCTGAGAACTCTTGGGATGGATAATTTGATGGCATTTTTATCCCATGACTCTATAGGTTATTTCATACAGTTGTAACTATCTAATATGATACAAAAAGGATTTCTTAGAAGTGTGATCATTTGCTCTCCATTTAGTTTTCCCTAGGATTAGCATTTGCCTACTATCCAAAGATATCAATGGATTCAGAAACAATTCTTACCTTCATTTTTGGTGAAATTTTCTAGTGATGAACACCTACTCTATTCTTAACTTTCCTAATGGAATTCATGGATATTAATATACTGAAAACATTTAACTCATAATGTTATTTGTACCAGTAAGGTCTATCCTTAAAGTAACGCCTTTCAACACAATTAAAAAGTATACCATCTTTTTAAAAATTGCAGATAGAAAGTTCAAAAGGATAAAAAAAAACAAAACAAGTATTTTTTTCCCATTAGATTGAACTGTAGGAATTTGCTGATACCATCTTTGATGTATGATAGATACATTTTTAACCTATAGGAAGAAAAAGTCAAATAGCAATTTTATCTAACATGACTCAACTATTACAGGTTTGTCTGCCTGTTCTCTCTTTTAGATGAACAGAAACGTACTCCTCAACTTACCCATGACAGAAAGTCCCACTGAAATAAGTCAGTCTTATTTTTCACTCAATTATTCAGACAAAACACTCCCAAGAAGGGAATGACATTTGTTTTATGATTTGCTGTCATTTGGCTTCTCTTCCTTTATCAGACAGAATGAAACAATATTGTACCATTCTGTTGTGATCACACCAAATTTCGACATATGCTTCGCATTTGGCTCTAAGTGCTACTGTGTCACCAGGTTCACACTTGGATCCGTACTGGAGTGCATGTGTGAGCGCATGCGTGAGCTAGTATGCAATCGCATTTGGACATTTGTTTCCTGCTAACAGAGAGCCAAGCATATGTTTGAGACTGAGCTTCCCTTTCTTTTTGACACATTTTCCATGATTAGATGCATTAAGAAATACAACGGCATTAAAAATTAGAAGGGCTGTGTATTTGTAAACATCAACTGTGGTTATGGCAAAGACCTTTATATCAACTGAAATGTGTCTGCTGGAGCTTAATCCAACCAACCAGACACGTTTTCATTTACTTTATAGCCACAGTTGAAATCATTACAGAATGAAAAAGACCTTTCCCTTGAAAAAAATAAAAACGGTGAAATAACACAGGGCTTCTTTGAACATTAAATGATCGTCTATAAAAATGTCAGCCTAACTGGATTACTTCCATCAGTGCTGCAAAAATGCAAACAGCAAATGAGATTTTGATGGTGGCAGTTGAAAAGAAATTTTTTTTCTGGTATCTCATTCTTGTGGTTTATGAGGTTACTAAAAACCTCAGTGTAATTATGGTTTGACACTTTGTATCATTTTTTATTTATAGTCTTCTAAAGGAAGTGTGGTAAATTTCATTCTTTAAAACATCATTGAATATGTTTTAGGAACCCAAAATGTCACAGGGAGTGAATGTGATGACTCAAAGCACAAAGAAATCTCTGTTCCCAGATTTAAAGCCCAGCTTTACATTAAATCAGAGCAGATAGACAACCTTCTGGAGGCATCCAGGTTGGGTGACATGAACAATATTTGGGCATCATTTTTATTTTTTATTTTTAAGCAAGTGTGATAGAGAAATAAAGTTATATCATTCTTGGGATAAAAAATAATACTAATGCATATTTTGTGAGGATAACTTCCGAGAGGGAGGATGGTGCAGCAGGAGAGGAGATGGGCTCTGGAATCCTACAAGGTCTGGTTTTGTCATATGTTAGTATTTTCTGCAGTACCCTGGGCCACTGACTAATCTTCCTCGGACATGGAAATATCTGCAGACATTCTTGCATTTGGAGCTCAATGTGTCTGGCTTGCCCACTGATACTCATCTGAGACTCTATGCTTAGGAGATTTTTGATGAGGTTAAAAAAATACCAATTTCTAAAAACTATTTTCTCCATATTCTACCAAAGTTAATTGCATTCTTTTTTTTCTTTTGCTCTTTTTAGAGAGAGAGTGAGAGGAAGAAAGAGAAAGTCAATTTTTATTTTTTCACCTGGCTTTTGTTTTTTCCTCCACTTAGTTGTGCATGTGATACTGGGGATTAAATCTGGGTCCAGGCAAGTACTCTACCACTGAGCCACCTCTCTAGCCCCTTGATTGCATTTTGATGAATGCATTTTGAATAGAAAATCCTACAATTCAACATCTGTACATCACCAGAATATTCTACCAACATTGTTGGTAAAATTCTCCAGACTTCTTGATATGTCAGAGGAAAAATTTAGGTAGCAATGAGAAAGGAAAATCCTTATATAAAATATATTAAATTCCAGAAGTTTCATACTGGGAAAATGTAGCCTGCGAGTGGGTGAGTACAATCAGAATTAAAACATGTGCCAGGGGGAGTGGTACATGTCAGTAATCTCAGCAGCTGGGGAGGCTGAGGCAAGTTCGTGGAGGATGGCAAGTTCAATGCAAGCCTCAGCAACTTATGGAGGCCCTAAGGAACTTAGTGAGATCCAATCTCAAAATAAAAAATTAAAAGAAAGAAAGAAAGAAAGAAAAGGGCTGGGGATGTAGCTCAATGGTTGAGTGCCCCTGGGTTCAATCCCTGGTACCCCCCCCCCCCAAAAGAAGAACTTAAAAATCAGAAGAAAAATAGGAAGAAGTAAATGTGTCTTAACACTAAAACTGGAACTGAGACCTAAGATCAAATTAACCTAACTTGAAGGGCACCCATTAAATTCTACAAAGGCAAAAGCATTGCAAATATTCCAAGTTCAGAATTGAGTACAATCTTTGGAATAAAGGACAGATGCAGAGGGTCATGTTTCCAAAATGCTTACATTTTATGACATATAAATTAATATTAAGGAAATCATTCCCACAGGTCCTGTTAATAATTCTTTGACAATACATACAAATATTGAAAGGAAGCAAAATTCAATCTTCATTTCAATACTTAAAAAAGTCTTCCCATGCTAGTGAAGAAAATTCCTTGATTGGGCCATTATATTTATATCATGGCTGGCAAATTTGTGCTCATAATGACCCATCCCTCTAAGTGAATTATTAGCAAATAATTTCATGAATTTATAAAATGTACTTAATTTAAACATAGGGTTAACATTACAAATTCCAAAAAAATTAAAAGTTGTTTAAATACCTTATAAAACTAAAGCTGTCCTATTAACTAATTAAAAAAACTAAGATAAAAAATATTTGCTTCAATGATCTTCAGGGGCTATAAAGGCACTTCTGGTTGAGAGTCTCTGAATTCTGAGTTTCTGTAGTCAGTTAGTGTAGGAAGAAAATGCGGAGGGCCCATCATCATCAAAGAGATCTGACCTTTGCTTGTCCAGGCTAAATGGTCCTGGGAGTGCTGAGTGGGCAACATTCTCTGTTCTCATCTTTCTTCTGGCCATTGGCTGAGCCTGGTGGCCAGGGTTAGCTGTCCAGTCTGCTGCTGTGAAGCTAATTGAAACTGCAACATTGGCCTCATTATCATCTTGTAAAACCCCTCTGAGCTAACTGGCTCAGACAGCCATGGTTATTATGCTAAACTCAAAGGCAAGATGATTCAAAGAATTACAGACATAGCATTTGGGTTGTTTTATAAATATCAAAAATGTAAGATTAAAACTCAGAGCACAAATCATTTCTGTGTACCAATGTGGTTATAATTTTAGCAACTTTTCAAATTTACTGTCAACCTAGGTTATGTAAGGGGCAAAAGAAATCCCTGAACTATTTTACTTTAAGCAATCATGCCACTGTCCTTACTATGGTTGGGTTCAAACTATGTGACCAAGTAGAATATGCCTTGGGGTTATATTTTTCAAGCCCTATGAGAGTGGAATTGCGCAATTAATTGGATTGCTCTAGGTTTAGCCAGATGGTATTACTAAGATAATTAATAATAATATTAATAATAACTGAATTCAAGTTAAAGAAATTTATTATGTTGTGTGCCAACTACTTTGATTTAAATCAGTCATTCTCCTTGAGACAGTTTTGTTCCCCAGGGGACATCAGGCAATAATAGGACACATTTTGGGGGGTGGGGGATGGGAGAGGGGACAATGCTGCTGGAAACTAGTGGGGGACACTGCTGAACATCATATAGGACAAAACAAAGAATTATTTAATCCAAGACCACCATGTGCAAAGGTTGAGAAGCCGTGACATAAATAACCAAATCACGATGCTGGAGTCAGTTGAGAAGCATCAGCTCCCTAATGTGACTGAGGGGAAAATCAGCATATTAAAGAGTATCTGACAAATAGTTTAAGGTTTCCAGGGAATTTCTGAACACAATATACTCTTTGAAAACAGGTTAGGAACAAGAGGGGTGAAATTTTAAGCAGTAGATGTGTGGGTATTCTTGTAAAGAGTCGTTCAAGAAAGACTTGTGCTAATTTATAACAATAAAGGTTGATGAGAATTATTGGCAAGATAATCAATGTTTTCCAGTTTACTGTTATAACACGGAAGGATGGTATTGTACCTAAGCAAAAGGCTTCTCTGAGAGATGATGAATGATAACTTCATGACCTAATTTGTCTACATATTAGAACATATATTAAAATTTCAATAATATTAATTTCTCATTTTGACCAAAAATAGATGAATGGAATAGAACACATGTCCTCTAAACAGACTCCAGGTACCACGGATTGAACCCAGGGGCACTTAAGCACTGAACCACATCCCCAGCCCTCTTTAGTTTTTATTTTGAGGCAGGGTCTCACCAAGTTGCTTAGGGTCTCATAGATACAGTAAAGGAGACAAAGATGTAAGTTTAGAAGACGAGATACCTGAAATCAGAGAGGCCAGGGACCACTGCTAAGAAGGGACATAAAGTAGATCAAAGTAATCAGTGGACTCCTTCCCCAGAACTATATATGTCTGGGTTGCGATGACTGGAAGACTTCATCGAGGATTCCAAAGTCTCATGGATTTCACTGGGAGCTGGCTTTTAAGAACTGTACTTACAGGAAGAAGTGTTCATGAACAGTTTAAAGGATTAAAAGTGGGAATAAGAGCTCAAGTGTGCTAGCCTCCCCTGCAGCCTGCGCGGTGTACAATGTGCTGTTTCTAAAAGACTCACCCAGTGGTTTGAGTGGTCTTTGGGTTCACACAGGAGTCTCCCTTCAGAACAGTCTACTCCTTTCCTCTAGTGCTATATTTATCAAGCTACCTGGTAACCTCGTCTAACCTCAGAGGGAACTATCCATGTTGGAAAGGATAAAATGGAATGTCTCAAATTCTGATACTTAGACTACTTAAATCAATATCACCTTGAGTTTTTTAAAATGCGGATGTGTGGGCCATATTCTGGACCTATTGAATTAATCTCTAGGTGAGCCCACAGATCCGCATTTCAAAAGCTCCCTGGTTGAATTGGATAATGGGCTGAATTTTTGAGACCTAGAGGGTTAGGTAAGGTTTATTTCCATGGAAAGTGATACAGATAGACATGACCTTTCTTTAGAATTTAATAGTTTTGAATACAGAATCAATTTGAATAACAATTCTTTTTAAATAAGCAGATTTTTTTGTCAGAAAGGAAAAGTAGTTTCATAAGCTCAAAGGGCACCTTTTAAATTTATTTTCATTTATGCATTTGTGCATATTTACCCTCTATTGATTCAACAAAATTTATGAAGCAAATACGCGCACGTGCACACACACATGTCTGATTTGTCCAATTTGCTGCCTCCCTGCTCACAATTGCCATGGTCCATTGATAGAGCACCTTTTCTGCAACTACTTACGAGTGAATTCATTGAAAAAAGTATCGATGTACATTTATGTGAGTAAGCATATGCTAATGATGTAAAATAAATGAGAAAGGACAGAATATGAATGCCATAGTGCATTGTTTCTGTCTGGCCCTTGATTCTGGAACCCCTGAAAACAATACTTAAGTCCTTGACTTCTTGATTTCAAAGTACCATTGACTACAAGGAGCTTATGGAAGGATTTTCCAAGAACTTGTTGGGTTGGATAGGATTTATAAAATACGTCACTGAAATCCAGCCATTTCCCCCTCTGAAACAAAGCCTTTCTCCCTCTACTCTACAAGTCGGCTATAATGAAAGGAAAACCCTAAAGTCTCCTGATTGGCAAAGCACTAGGCACCAAACTGCTGATTGTTCCCTTAGAGGGATGAAGAGCAGAGAAGAAGATTCACCTTCTTGTTCTGCCCCGAACCCGTGCATTTTCCACCCAAGGGAAACATGTTTTCCCTTTGCTGATATGGCTTCCCAACCTGTAGTGTGACTCGAAAACTCTGATACATTCTTCAAACCCAAACTCGAATATCTTCTTCAGTAAATCCCTCATCCAGTTGACTCCATGTTTCAAGGACTGTAGTTCACTGCCCACAAGCCTGGCCCTTGTCCTGGAGGGCAAGGGCTCTGGGCTGACACATAAGACACAACTCAAGCACAGAATATTTCTGTTGGGTCAATTAACTTCTTAAGGTGTACTTTGGGATCATCTGAGGTTAGGGTAAAAAAAAAAAAAAAGTAGCTGTTCATCAGGGAGGCTCTCTGGACCCAAAGTGCATTCTAGAGGATGTTGAACCCTCTAGTGCTGATAAGGCTATCTTCACGAATGAGCAACCGAGCCTCTGGAAACTTCCCATATGCCTTCACTGAAAATGATTCCATGTTAGAATAACAATATTGATCAGCTGTCCTTGAAAAGAGAAAGTCATTCTAGCATTTATTTCTCTCCTGTAAATGCCATTAATTGAGTGCTTAATGCATGACAGCTCTTTATATACGTTTTCCATTTTTGCCACTAGGTTGAGTTGGTTCTATTATTCATTATCCAGCTTCACAAATGAGGAACTGGGGTTCTAGAAGAATTAAGCAATTTATCTGTAACTGGAGTCCTGAATTAAGTGGCTATGTCACTTCAAACTTAGGTTGTCTAGTCCAAAGCTCATGTGCTTCAAACAATACTGTCTTGCTGCCATGTGATCTTTGAGTTATAGTACCTCTTCTATGGCCTTCTAGACATCTGTCCTTTCCTGCTCCTTTCAACTCAGTGCTGTTTAATTATCTCCTAGAAGTTGGGCATTGCTTCAAATAGATCCTGTCTTTTAGCTGTTGCTATGGCCTTCTGCAACTCCATTCCCTTTTATCATTTGCACATTTATGTATGCACATACACACATTCCAATCAAGAGTGCAGGGATGAAAAAACTCCACATTTATGTGACCTTGCTTGATGTTACCTGGTTGAGTAAGCCATAACTATGAGACTTTCTAAAAATGACTTTGAATTTGCCCTTAAGTTTTATTTATCTAAATCCCCCATACTTAACACTGAAGAAATTATTTAATCAAGTGCTTTTTGTTTTATGACCTCCTGCTGGATTCCAGCACCATGACAAAGTGGTGCTCATTATTCGTGGAGATTATAACATGCTAAATGAAAATATTAGCAATTTAAAAAATATAATTTCTCCTAACTTTATAAAGCAAAGTTTCTCCTACTTCCATACACACACATATATAACATATATATACCCTAAGTACTGAGCTCATTCATGAAGATGCAAATTCCTGGGTCTGATCCTCCAACGAATTTTAAAACAAGCCTAGGATGGACTCTAGGAGTTTGAACTTTAAACAAACTTACCAGGTAACTCTAATGCAGATGTTCTGTGACCCACACTCTGAAATATCAACAGAAATTCCACATTTTTCCCCTTACATAGGAAAAAATTCTAAATTCTCTAGAAACTTCACAGCCATCTTCTAGGACTACATTTTTCTCACTTTCAATATTTCTTGAGAGTGTACCTTGAGTTAGGGCTGGCAAATATCTAAAGGTTGGATATGAACCACATCTGTCCCTGCCCCCCAT
The DNA here is from genome assembly GCA_004027875.1 of Aplodontia rufa. Taxonomy (NCBI): domain Eukaryota; kingdom Metazoa; phylum Chordata; class Mammalia; order Rodentia; family Aplodontiidae; genus Aplodontia; species Aplodontia rufa. The sequence continues at coordinate 112,644 of PVKS010001018.1, forward strand.
ACATGCAGTGCCCATGACGGACATCATTAATCAAATGTGGCATTCTTCCTAGCTGAGCCAGGACCCACGATTGTGAAACCAGGCCTAAATGATCTTAGAACAATAGCTAGGACATGGCTCTTTGGTCCTTTCCTAGAGGGCAGTGAAATAGAAAGCAAAAGATTTAAATAATGACTGAGAAATATTGTGACTATTAGGTGAATTTAGCGGTGCCTCCCTTTCTCCCTCCCTTCCTTCCTCCCTGCTCACAAGTATCCTGTACCACCTCTTCCAGCTTGGTGTCAGGCTCACAGCTATCCCAGACTAGCCACCCTCGTTACTGGAGACAGAGAGCTAATGACCCACAGCCAGGCAAGGAAGTTGGTCCACCAACAGCCCTCAGTGTACTGGGATGGAGGAGCCCTGTTCTCTGTTCCTCCTCTCCTCTTTCTTTTTAACAAACTCTTTCTAAATGAAAAACCAATTCAGGCATCCTGTCTTGAGCATTAAACAACAACAAAAAACTCAACTTGGCTTCAGTTATGATAAAACCCTTTTAGTATAGCTATAGAATCCTCCTATTTCAAATTCTAATTGAGAATCAGAGAAGTCAGATGACTTATCCAAGGTTAAAGTAGAATTCAGGTCTCTGGAATACTAGTCACAGTTCTAAGAGGCTTGATAAAATTAGATTATAAAAGTAACTGCACCGTTTTCTGTTCAGCAATTCTTATATAATATTTGAATATGTTTACATCTTGCATGTTTTTATCTTTGAGAAACCTTCATTAGCCTCAACAGGAATAACAATTCTACAACAATATATAGCAATTGTACATTACCACAAAGTATATGCCTTTAATGAAAAATTAGTCTATTTTGAAAGAGGAGGGAAAATCTCCTCAAAATAATACCCCCCCAGAGGAGTAGGTGATTATTATCTCAACCATGGAGTTGACTGGAAGGGTTAAAAAAATAAGACTATGGGGGCTGGCGTGGTGGCTCAGCAGTTACAGCACTCGCCTGGCACACAGGTTGAAACCACAGCACCACGTACACAACGAATGTGGGAGCCAAAAAAGCCACGTGAAAAACTAAATAAAATTGATTCTCACTTTCTCTCTCACTGTCCCTCTACGTTTTTTTTTTTAAAGAATACTTTTGAAAAAAGTAATAAGATTATGTTAGACACAGTTGGCCTTAAATCCCAGGTCCATCTTCTCCCTTACACAAATTCCTTAGCCTCTCTGAGACTCTGTTTCTCTAAATATACAAGGGATGACTTCTTCGCCTCTCGGAGTTGTTCTGGAGGTGATAATAGTGAACGGGTGTAAAGCTGACATAAACACATGCCTGGCATACACAAAATAAATGAAGGAAAGCTCTCTCCCTGATTTCCCTTATGCATCATCTTCGTATGTCCCAGGTTAATGGGTAAGGTAGAGCAGGGAATGAGCATATAAGACCATTTGTTCAATAACAATTCAGAATTTCAAGAGGGACCAGAAGAGCGGTGAATGGAAGGTAGAACCCATCAGAGCAGCTGCACAGGTCACACGCCTGTGTAGCCAGCTACGGCCATGAGACTATCTCTGACACAAACCGTCTCTCATCTCTTCTGTGGCCTTGTTTAGCTGGTGCCGAAGTTCATGGTGAGCACTTGAAGTATCAGCACAGGCTCACAAGTATTTTTGGATTCACACTCTAGTTGTACATTTCCTCTTTATGAACTTTCCACAAGTGAAAAATCCCTCTAAAGCTAGTTTACTCCCCGGTAAATGGGTCTAATAATTCCATGTTTCTCATAGGGCCCAGATATAGGTTAAATGAAATCAAATCAGGGAAAAATAACTAACAGGACTTGCACTGTGGACTCAAAGGTTGGCTGTTCTTGTGTCTTTCTTTTCTTATGTATCTCTCACATCTTCAGGCTATACTAATACAACAGAATTACATTTAAGACATTCAGGAAAGTAACAGGGTACAAGATCAAACTATGTAAATCATTCACTTTCCTATATTCCAATAATAAATCTGCCCAGAAAGAAGTCAGGAAAACTATCCCATACACAATAACATAAAAAAAATGATTTGGAAGTAAATCTAACCAAGGAGGTGAACGACCCCTACAGTGAAAACTATAGAACATTGAAGAAAGAAATTGAAGAAAACCTTAGAAGATAGAAAGGATATTCTTGGATAGGCAGAATTATTGCCAAAATCACCATAATACCACAAGCATTACATAGATTTAATGCAGTCCCCATCAAAATACCAGTGACATTCTTCAAAGAGCTAGAACAATCAGTCCTTAAATGCATTTGGAAGAATAAAAGACCAAGAGTAGCTAAAGCAATCTTGAGCAAGAAAAGTGACGCAGGAGGCATCACAACACCTGATCTCAAATTATACTACAGAGTTATAGTCATAAAATCAGCATGGTACTGGCACCTAAACAGACACGATGACCAAAGGAATAGAACAGAAGACCCAGAGATAAACCTATATAATACAGTCATTTGATACTTGACAAAGGTACAAAAAATATATGTTGGAGAAAAGATAGCCTTTTTAACAAATGGTGTTAGGAAAACAGGATGTAGAATAATGAAACTAGATCCCTATTTTTCACTCTGCACCAAAGTCAACATAAAGTAGATCAAAGGCATAGGAATTAGACCAGAAACTTGGCAACTACTAGAAGAAAACATAGGCTCAACACTCCAACATATTGATACAGGCACCAATTTCCTTAAAGAGACCCCTGAATCTCAAAATATAAAACATGATTCTACACAGAAACAGAAACCAGAGTGAGCTCACAGAATGGGAAAAAAATCTTTGCCAGTTACTCCTCTGATGGGATTAATATTCAGAATATGTAAAGAACTGAAAAAACTTACACACACACATGGCCAACTAGCATATGAAAAAAATGTTCAACATCCTAGCAATCAAGGAAACACAAATCAAAAGTACATTGAGATTTCATCTCACTCCAGTTAGGATGGCAATCATCAAGAATGCAAATAATAATAAATGCTGGCAAGGATGTGGGGGAAAAGGTACACTCATACATTGTTAGTGGGCCTGCAAATTAGTACAACCATTTTGGAAAGCAGTAGTATGGAGAGTCCAGAGAAGACTAGGAATGGAACCACCACATGACCCAGATATTCTATTCCTTGTTATTTATCCAAAAGAGCTGAAATCAACATACAGGCATATCAATGTTTATAGCAGTGCAATTCACAACACCAAAATTATGAAATCAGCCCAGATGTCTGCCAATAGACAAATGGATCAAGAAAATATGGTCTGCATACACAACGGAGTTTTACTCAGCCATAAAGAAGAATGAGATTATGGAATCTGCTGGTAGGAAGGAACTGAATAGCATCATGCCAAGTGAAATGACCCAGAAAGTGAAGGGCTGAATGTTTTCTCTCATATGTGGAAGAAAAAGCAAAGTAAAGGGAAAGAAAGTGGAGGAATTTCAAAAATAGAAGGGAGAATAGTGGAGTAGAGGAAGGGGGGATGGGAAAAGGGTGGAAGTGCAGAATGAAGTTGACCAAATTATGCTATGTGCATATACGAATAGACCACAGTGAATTTCACCTTTATGCATATTTATGAGGCCTCAGTTTTTTTCTGAAAACAACAACAACAACACAACCATAAATAAATAGAAGGAAGACCAGCGAAATAGAGGAAGGGGAACACAGGGAGGGAGGAGGGGAAGGAAAGAGGAAGTGGAGCCAATTATATTCCCTGCATGTATGATTATGTCAAAACGAACCCCACTATTATGTATAACACTTATGTGGTAATATAAGTATTAAAAAAAGTCAATTTCCACAAGGAGATCTACCTCGTGGCCCTTTAAGTCATCTATGCCACAGAGCAGAAAGATTTAAGACAAGCGGCAGAATATATGTTTGTAATGATTTTAATGGACATTTCAGCACAGTGCATAGCTCTGTTTACAACATAAGATGATGATGATGGCATTATTAATAAAGTTGAAATAAAATATCTGATGTTTCTAAAGGGGATTTGTTTCCGAACACTTTTGAATCATTTTCTCATTTGATGTCCCCCTCCCCCTAACATACTCTGACTGCAGAGCAAGTTGCCATCTCCATTTTGCAGGTAAGGAAACGAAGATTCTAAGACATTTAGCAATTTGACCCAATACTCACATTACCTTATTCCTAGTCCAGTGATGCTTTCTACCCCTTTCAACAAAAATATGGCCCAGGTAGTGGTCACGTGCATTCTCTCCTCTGTTCCTGAGTATAACTGTTACCTCTTCAACCAACAAGAACTCTACAAGTAATTTCATGTGGATTTCATAAAAAGAGAAATTGGAAAAAATAGTAAATAACTCATTTTACATTTAGGTAGTTTGGAGGAGCCTGGCAACATTTGTAAAGCTTGAAGTTCTATCTGTAATTTTCCAAAAACTGTTTGCTGCCTGGACATTTAGGAAACTTGGTGTGCTAGATGGGTAATCATCCAGAGTAAAATAGCCATTCATGAGGAATGGTGACCATCTGCACTTGGGGAAGGACGTGCATCTCATCCATGCAACATTTATGGAAGTCGCCATTTTCCAGTCCTGTTCTGGAGGTGGAGTGGAGAGGGGAAGAAGAGTGGAGAGAGCCCAGCCAGCATTGCACTGCCAGAGTCTGACTTTTACAAGAGAAAATTACACTCATTTTTACTTCTTTTCATTTTGGGGTTCCTGATATACTCAGTCGAAGCTAATATTTTCCCCAGATGAAAATTTCAATTTCTGACTTCTTTATGATAAAATAGAGGCTAGAGGGATGTGAATCAATTCACCCTCCCCACTTTCAGCTGCTGCTAAAGATTTCTCACCTCTCTTGTCTCCACTTAACTAGCTTTTGGGGACATGATCATATCCGCTGTCATACTTTGAGGCCTTGAGTTGGCTCAGCATCCTCCAGAATCCACCATGAAGGTGTTGCCGAAGGTAATCTCCAAAGATGACCACCTTCTATTTTTCCTTCCTTTCATGCACATGTCACTGTTCTGTGAAGAGGTGGAGTCCATTTCTCCTCCTTCTTAAATGTAAGGGAGCCTTGTAACTTGCTTTGACCAATGGAAGGCAGGGGACATTGTGTTCTGGGTCCTGGGTTTGAGAAAGCCCACGGTTTGAGAGAGGACTGGAAGCTGCTGCTGCTCCCGTCTTCAAGGCCAGCTTCCAGGTGAGAAGTTTGGCTCTCCTAAATCCACCATGCTGTGCACATGAGAAGCCCCAGGGTGGCAGATATCTGAGCAATTCCTTCTTTGGGGTTTCCATCCCAGTCTACCCACCATCCCCACTAGAGGTGGAATTAATGACACAGGGAGCAAAACTTGTCTAGCCATCCCTACCAGCAGTCCTGAGCCACAGAACTGACAATCATTGTCATCTGGAGTCACTAAGTGGTAGGGCGGGATGTTATAGGACAGCAATATATCTATATCTATATCTATATCTATATCTATATCTATATATCTATCTATATATATATATATATCTTTGTAGGTGAGATCTATATTGGAAAGGAGAATGCTTAGGTGCTTAGGAGGCAGAAGAAGTGATGAGAAATACCCACCCTGCCATCTCTTTCTCCTGGCTCCCCCTGTCCCAGCATTGGAATTTTCTAAAAAAGTAGAGTTCACAACTATTATGTCCACAGGTAGGTAAATTCTGCCTTTCCAAGAATTAATTAACTAATGAGTGTTTGGAACACAGCTGTGCAGAAGTCAGCAACTCAGTGAACGCACTTCTCACATCGCTAACTTATAAGTGACGATAAGTCTCAGTGTTTATTTATGTATAAGAACGCTTTGTATGTGAAAAGGCATAGAACCCAGGCTAGTCCTAAGCAACTCCAAGAACGCGAGCAATAGCGCTACCCAAGTGTCTGTACATGTAGTGGAGCATAGCGTATCTAACATAATTATAGGTAATTTTATGCTAATCAATGCTTTTTATGGCAATCCACTTATTGAATCTGGTTTCATTCTAAGAGAAAAAAACTGAACACCCAGGTAGAGATGACCTACTGAAAGCCTTTACTTATTTCCCCACTAAAGGTTCTCAGACAAAATTTCCCTGTTCTAACCCAGCAGAAGACAAAATAGTTAAAGAAATTTTGTAAAAGGGCTTTTCAGGGACATGTTAAGAACGTCAATGGAGAATGGTTTTATTAAAACTACCTGCTTGGTTACTAAGGCTCTTGAGTTATTTATAGTTCCGTTAATTTAAGAGAGACGGATTCAACTTTTTAATTTCTGAAAGTAATAGGTTTTTTTTTTAAATTTCTGAAGTTAATATTGAAATGGTGGTGTGAAAGTGTGCTGGCAGGCACTGGCCCTCAACCCCAACTGGCCACTAGAAGCCCCCCAGAGCCCTGCCACGCCTTCATGTCCCCACCTCCACAGAGGATGGACTCAAGTGATCTGTGGTGGGCACCAGGCAATAGGATTTTTAATGCACCCCCGGTGATTTTAACATCTAGCTAATATTGAAAACATGGGTGAAAGAGAGCGGGCTTTGGAATCATCCCTAGGTTTGAGATCCAAAGCACTTCTTGGTTTTATAACCCGGGGCAAAGCGCAAAACTATCTCGAAGCTTCCCTTCAGTAGTTCTCAAAGTAGGATCCTTCAATAAGAAGCATCAGCAATACCTGGGGAACTTCTCAGAAATGAGAATTCCTGGGCTCACCCAGCCCAGTAGAGAGCTACAGCACCTGGTGACAAGAATGAAAACGGCTGACTCCTCATTCCTTCATTATTCCTTGAAGTCTATCAAACTTCCATAGAGCTAGTTTTCTTCTTTCAATGGTCAAAAATATCCTGCTTTTTTTTTAAAAACAGGATTATGATTCTAGTAGTGAAATTTCAAACAACTAAATGTATTATTTTCTTTCTGATTCCGTAATTTCCTTTCAGTTGTAGTAAAAAAATGCACAAAGAATAGAAAGAGCTACAACACTACTTTGTAATATGATTAACACTTGATATAGATTTTCTTTGTATGAAGATCATATTGTGCATACTGTTTTAAAATCTTCTAAACCTGCTTTTCCACTTACCATGTTCTATGTTCTACTATTTTACAAATTATTTGTACATATTATGTTTTTAAAGTTGTCTTATATTCCATTGTATGAAGAGGCTGTAATTTATATAATGAAATCTTTAGCAGTTGTTTAACTTTTTTGCTTCTATAAATAAAATGTTCATTTGTTATTTTAAGAATCTTGGTTCACATTTATGACACTATTCCTGAGATCAGTCTGCTGATGTCATATTGCTGGGTCAAAGTATATAGCCCTTTGTATGCACACTGGCAAATTTTTCTTTTGAAAAACTGCATGAGACAGGCTGGCCATGGTGGCTCAGTGGTTATGGTGCTTGCCAGGCATGTGTGAGGACACGGGTTCAAACCCCAGCACCACATTTACAACAAAGTGTCAGAGAAACAAAGGCCACATGAAAAACTAAATAAAATTGATTCTCTCTTTCTCTCTCTCTCTCTCTCTCACTGTCCATCTATCTCTTAAAAAAAAACCTGAACTGCATGAGAGTACTAGTTCCTTTGCACTGTCATTAATGTTATAGAGCATCATTTTCTTTAATCTTTGTCAATTAGCACTAGGTTGGATTCATATGGTTATTCTCCAGTGAGTTTAGTTTTTAGTCATTGTGATTTTATTTATAGCCCAATTTCTTTATTCTCATTCTTTGTCCATTTAAAAAAAATGTGAATATTGACATTTTTTTCCAATTGACTTGTAAAAGCTCTTCAAATATTAATGACTATATTACCAATATATAGAGGCAAAAAAGCAATAAAAATCAACTGAGTAGATTCAGAAAGAGTTAACTAATTTCTTGTTAACAGAAAGCAACTAACACAGTTTGGTTGAATTATACTACTGAAAATCTACAAAGAATCAGAATATTTCCCTTTCCTAGAACTGTATTATTCTGAGCAAAATTTAGTCCTCTGATTTCAAGGAGCTTATGGGGCCTCTGGGTGATTATCCTGAATTTTCTACTGCATACAGAGAATGGGCTGCTGGGATTGCAGTGGTGAACACCTGTAATACCAGCAGCTCAGGAAGCTGAGGCAGGAGGATTGCAAGTTCAAAGCCAGCCTTAACAACATATCGAGGACCTAACCAACTTAGTGAGACACTGTCTCAAAATAAAAGATAAAAGGGGGTGCTGAAGATGTGGCTCAGTGGTTTAAGCACCCCTGGGTTACTATTACAGCAACATGTGTGGTAGTTAGGCACACAGATTGTAGAGCCTGACACTTTGGATTTGAGTGCGCACTCTAGCATTTATTAGCTTTGTGACTTGGGCAAGTTCTTAATCTCCTTGGTCCTTAGTTTCCTTATCTGTAAATGAGGGCAATAATAGACCTTAACTATTAGGGTAGTTGCAGGGATGGAATGAATAAAGATAGATGATAAAGAGATGGACAGAGATATATAGATAACATGAAGATGTGATCTCTCTGCATCATCTAGCTGGCATTTCCAGCAGTGCCTGGTGGGTGGTAAGCTTTATGTATTAGCACAATAATCATTATAATCAAATAAGAAGAGCTTGCGCATTATGTGTTCTCTTAACTACAGCCCACGCAAACGTTAGTGGTGAGGGATCTAACTGCTACAAGAGGCCACCAGTCTTTGCAGCCATACCAAATTGGGCCGAGACTTTACCAACCCCAGATGTACCCTGGAGATGCATTTCTGGCATCAGCTTGCTTTTTGGCACATCACTCCTTTCTACTAAATGTGGAGTGCAGGAATCTGCACTAACCGTCTGGGTTTTGTTAGCCGGTAACTGATTACAAGGCTCACGTGTGAATGGATTACTTTGCTTTGGCCCAAGGCTGGCCTTCAGTGGGCAAACCATTCAAGTGTCATGCCCAACGTGTTCTCAGTTTGTGCCAAGTTTCCTTCCACAAAGCAGATCATTAAACTGATGTTTAGAGTCACTGTCTATAGCTGGGTTAACAAAACTCAGTGTTCTCTGATTTATGCTCTGTGCCAGTGAGCCCGGAAACTTTCAGTCTGAACTCTTAATATGAATCATAACTAATACAGAAGATGATTAAAAGACTTTCTGAGCATTTTGGTCATTTTATCAGATACAACTCCCATTTCTGTCCCCATGATTTATACCGTGTAAAAGAAAATACACCCATATGGAATACGCTTGTGAATCAAAAACAAAGCCAGTGCCCAAAATACAAATCAAAAACACTGTCTAGAACAACAGGCCTCAACTAATGAATTAAAATGATTGCTGGTTTCTTTAAAATATTAAGCCCATCGATGCTTGCCAAAAACCCTTTGGCTAGCTGAGGGATTCAAACTGCATTGTTCAGCTGGAGTTTGAAATCCTTTCATTCATCATTGACATGTGGGAGACAAGACAAGGTTTTTGACAAAAAGGGGATGAGCCGCCAGATGGTTTCCATCTGTATCCCCATTGATTGTCGGATGAAAACCCACCTTCTCTAATCGGAAGGCTGTGCGATAGATGGAAAATGAATACCCAGTGTTTTTAAAGAAGCATAATCGCCCCTTCCCAACCATAGATGTATAAATATTAATGAACACAATCTGGTTCTAAGCAAATTTAGCATGAACTTTTAGCAACCCTCCCCTGACAACTTCCTCCCTTTTTTAACTGAATTAAGCTTCTAAGTTCTGTGATTAAAAATAGCAAACCCTGCACTGAAGTTGGATCTCTGACTGGGGAAAACCTCTCCCTTCCAGCGAGTAACCAGTTAACACAGTTCATGCCAGTATGTGTCTTTTATAACCAAAAAAGGGTTGGAGTTTGAATGGGTTCGAGCAAGTGCGAGCACAGAGACACAGTGAAGGCGTAAGTGGGGAATTGACCCTTAACCTCTCATTTGCACCAGGTCTATATCCGAATGGACTTGAGAAAATCCAGAGATTATTATAACAATAGTAAAAGACATTGTTAAACACATTTCTACATCATGTTTTAACTTTCCAGTAAACTAACAGAGAGTATTAGAAAGTTTAAATTATTCATATTCAAAAGAAGCCAGGAGATACCTTCCTGGGATGTTTGATCTTGAATCTTTACCATGGTAATATTTCTAAGAAAGACTTGCTTAATCTTATCTGTTCTTGATTCACTCCCAGAAGTTTCCTCAAAGATATCATAAAAGAGACTTATGTTCCACTAATTTCCTTTCTTTCCTTGAAGTTCAAACGAGGAAGGTTTGCACATTTGCTCCAGCTCATGTGTCTTTAGTCTGTTGAGGCAATGCATTTTCCAAGAAGTATATTCCATATTTTCACCACTAATGGTTCCCTGTGGATCTAAGTGGTCAGAGTCAAGGAGTAAAAAAATGTCAAATCAGGCCAAAGATAATATGAAAAATTAAACCCATATACTTGGCTTTAGTCGCTCATGTGGTTGGAAGGAATTGATCTTTTTTTTTTTTTTAACCTCTCCCTCAATATGTAGTGCTCTCATTCAGTCAATAAACAAATTGGTATTGTGCACCTATTCTGTCCCCTGGCTTGGGGTAGCACTGAAGACTGCATGACAGGCAGTGCTGCTGCTCCCAGGCACAGAGGCTGTTTCAGGGCCACTTATCAGATACTGGGAAAAGAATGTTCCTTGTTGTATGGCAGCAGCAGCATTCCCAGGGTTCATAGATGCCTTTGCCTTGAGTGAGCACGCCCATCTCTTAGCCCCCAGCTCCCTTTCTGATATGCCTTCAGGGGCTGATTTGCCAGTGTTACCAGCATGTGGTGTTTAGTGTTCAGTTTCAACAGGACTTTTTTTTTTTTTAAGAGAGAGAGTGTTAATTTTCATTTTTTCATCTGGTTTTTGTTTTTCTTCCACTTAGTTGTGTGTGTGTTGCTGGGGAATCGAACCTGGGTCCTTGTACATGCCAGGCAAGCGCTCTACTGCTAATCCATCGCTTCAGTCCCTCAACAGATCTTGATGAGGATTTTTAACCTTTTCTAGCCCAATGTGGTTATCAGCAGCATGGTTAGATGTTAGGATGATATCAATAAAGCTAGAGAAAAGGATGAGCTAAAACTTTCTAAGAAAATGCTGAGCAAATGAAATTGAATGTTTGGGCATGTTGCAGGCAAGAACAGGAAGGCTAGACCCACAGCTGGAGCCAGATGGTGCAATGTTAGCACATGACAAAGAGGAAGGAAAAACAATTCTTTCTCTCTGTTTCTTTTGTAATTTTCATCAAGAAGAATGATCATCAAACTGCAAAGATCTTGCATGGTTAATTTGAGAAGTAAACTGAAAAAATGAAGACATTGATGGAACACTGATAGCACCTAGAAGTGCTATCTCTGGGCCCAGGCGCATTAAATCTCCAGAGGTAATGGAGGGAAACAAACAAACAACGAGTTATTGCTTTCTTTGTATAGGAGAAAAGAAAAATTGTTCTGCTTGTCAAAAGAGGGAGCTGGCACAGTGGGAGGACAAATGTGGGTGCATAAAGTAATATTAAACCTATAAAGCTACAATACAGAAATCACATTAAAATACATGATTTATGAGTACTATTAAAAGGAAGTGATGATGAAATCAGTAAGGGGTAGCAGACTGGGGTTGAGAAGGAGCTACGAATAAATATATGACATATTGTGTGTGATATTGACATGTGATATAACATATAGTGTATGTTGAATTATGTATAGAGCAGCATTATGCATATAGTGTGCCAGCTTCAGCAAGGTGCTTGACATAGTCTTGCAAGGTGTCATTAAGGTTAGAGGGTAGAATATGGCCTCTGAATGATGGAGAATGAATGGATGGTTTGAACAATTATTAATTAATTAATCAATGTCAATTTAGAATATGGAATATAGAAATATTCTATGATGTCTCCTGTTAAAAATTTTATTGATTTGGGTTACAGTGGAGAAGATAGTAGAATGGTTGTAAATAACTAATATAATACAATCATGTTTCAAAATGAATCTGAACAAATGGGTAAAAATGAATTAGATGAAAGTTGCAGAAGAAAATACAAAGTACTGTATTTAAGGTAAAAAAAATAATTAGGAAGTTCAGATGGAGGAGATACCTGAATGACTACAGTTTCATAGAAAAAAATTGAATCAATAGAATGGTATAGTGGCAAATATGAAAAAAAATGCAGAAAGGTCTTAGAGAAAGAGCAACAAGACATATTTCTTGCCCTATTCATTCCCATTATCAGTTGTCATTCTGGTGGTGACAGGACTTCATCATACATTAGCTATGTGCCTTAAAAAGAAATCATGATGAGCAAGTAGAGATAGACCTATTTGTTGTTATTGTTCCATTATGGAGTCTACCAAGATGCTCCTAGGGAATTGCCTAAACCAGGACATAAGTGATCTACAGAGTAGAAGATTCACAGTCCTTAGAGGAATCCTAAAGAATAGAAAATGAAGCTGGAATGGTGATCCTAATATCTGATAAAGTTAACTTTGATCCAAAACTATTTAGAAAGGACAAAGATGGACACTACATCATACTAAAAGGGACAATTCACCAAGAAGACTTAATGATAATTAACATTTATTCCCCCAATCACAACTCCCCCAAATACATGGAAAAAAACACTCAAGGACATTAAACCCCTCATTGATCCTAACACAATAATACTGGGGGACTTCAATACACCATTATCAACATTGGACAGATCATTGAAACAAAAAATCAACAAAGATATCTCCCATCTGAACATCTCTATTAACCAATTGGGCTTAACAGACATATATAGAATATTCCATCCTAAATTGTCTGAATTTACCTTCTCTCAGCAGCTCACGGATCCTTCTCAAAAATAGACCACATCCTAGTCCACAGAGCTAACCTTAACAAATTCAAAAAAGTGGATATAGTCCCATGTATCCTATCAGATTATAATCCATGGTCTTAGCAATCATCAACAAAAAAATCAATGGAAGCTACTCTAATACTTGGAAATTGAATAATACCCTTTAAAACCAAGAATGGATAAAAGACCAAATGAGATCAGAAATCAAGAAATTCTTGGAAATGAATGAGAATGATGAAGTGACATATGGAAACCTCTGGGATAGTATGAAAGCATACTTAAAAGGTAAATTTATAGCACTGAGTGCATACATCAAAAATCTATAATAAATCTCTCAATAAAAAATTTTTAAAAATCTGGAAAGAGCCCAAATAAATAGTCTTATGCTCTAACTCAAACTCCTACAAAAAGAGGAACAATCCAATCCCAAAGCTAACAGAAGACAGGAAATAACTAAAATCAGAGCTGAAATCAATGAAATTGAGAATAAAAAAATACAAAGTATCAATAAAACAAGAGTTGGTTCTTTGAAAAAATAAATAAGATCGACAGACCCCTTGCCAACATCACCAAAAAGAAGATTGAAATGAAGCAAATCAATAAAATCAAGACAAAAATGGAGATGTCACCACAGACTCAACCAAAATCCAGGAGATTATCAGATCTTATTTTGAAAATTTATACTCTGCCAAGTTTGATAATCCAGAAGATATGAACAGATAATTAGCCACATATGACACCCCCATATTAACACCAGAAGACATTGAAAATCTAAACCAACCTATCTCAGGTTCTGAAATTGAAGCAGCAATCAAAGGCCTTCCAAAAAAGAAAAGTCCTGGACCTGATGGATTCATGGCAGAATTCTATCAAATGTTTTCAGAAGAATTAACACCGATCTTCTATAAGCTTTTTGATGAAATTGAAAAGGTCTGAGCATTACCAAACACTTTTTATGAAGCAAATATAACTCTCATACCAAAATCTAACAAAGACTCATGAAGAAAAGAAAACAATAGACCAATTTCCCTGATGAACATAGATGCAAAAATCCTTAATAAAATTCTAGCTAATCAGGTCCAAAAGTGCATTAAAAAGATAATACATCATGATCAAGTGGGCTTCATTCCTGGAAAACGGGGCTGGTTCAACATTTGCAAATCAATTAATGTAATTCACCACTTAAACAGAATTAAGAGTAAAAGTCATATAATCATCTCAATTGATACAGAAAAGACCTTTGATAAAATTCGGCATCCTTTTATGCTCAAAACCCTGGAGAGGATAGGGATCAAGGGAAGATATTTTAACTATGTAGGATCCATTTATAAGAGACCCATATCAAACACCATACTCAATGGTGAAAGACTAAAAGCATTTCCTCTTAATTCAGGAACGAGACAAGGCTGTCCACTCTCACCATTCTTCTTCAATATAGTCCTTGAAACTCTTCCAGAGCCATCAGACAAGAGAAGGAAATCAAAGGAATTCGAATAGGAAAAGAAGTCAAGTTGTCTCTATTTGTGGATGACATGATCCTCTACCTAGAAGACCCCATAAGCTCAACCAGAAGACTTCTGGAGCTTATAAATGACTTCAGCAAAGTGGCTGGTTATAAGATTAACACCAATAAATCATTGGCTTTCCTAGACTCCAGCAACAAGGACACTGAAGAAGAAATTAGGAAATCTGTCCCTTTCACCATCTCCTCCCAAAAAATAAAACACTTGGGCATGTCAAGGACCTATACAATGAAAATTATCAAACTTTAAAAAAAGAAATTATATAAGATCTGAGTAGATGGAAAAACATTCCATGTTTATGGTTAGGTAAAATCAATATCATGAAAATGGCCATTTTACCCAAAGCCCTATATAGATTTAATGCAATCCCTATCAAGATACCAACGTCATTTTTCACAGATACAGAAAAATCAATACTCAAATTTGTATGGAATAACAGAAGACCCAGAATTGCCAAAACATTACTCAATGAGAAGGAGGAGGTAGGAGGCATCTCAATTCCTGACCTGAAATTATACTACAAGGCTATAGTTACAAAAACAGCATGGTATTGGTACCAAAACAGAGTAGAAGACCAATGGAATAGAGTAGAGGATTCTGAGATGAACCCTCATACCTTTTACTATCTGATATTTGATAAAGGATGCAAAAGCATAGTATGGAAGGATGATAGCCTGTTCAACAAATGGTGCTGGACAAATTGGACAGCCATATGTAGACAACTGAAATTGGATCCTTATCTTTCACCCTGCACAAAAATTAAATCAAAATGATTCAAGGATCTGGATATTAAACCAGCAACTCTACAATTGCTTGAAAAAGAAGTAGGATCGACATTACATGACATAGGGTTTGGCACAGCCTTCCTTAACAGGACTCCCATGGCGCAAGCAGTAAAATCAAGAATAAATGCATGGGATGCAATTAAACTAAAAAGCTTTTGCACAGCTAAGGACTTAGTCAAGTATCTTAACAGGGAACCTACAGAATGGGAGAAAATTTTTGCCTGCTACACCTTGGACAGAGGGCTAATATCCAGAATATACAAAGAACTCAAAAAATTAAATACCAGAACCACTAATAACCCAATTAGTAAATGGGCTATGGAACTAAAAAGAAGCTTCTCAATGGAGGAAGTCCAAAAAGCCCATAATCTTATGAGAAAATATTCTACATTACTAGCAATAAGAGAAATGCAAATCAAAACTTCACTGAGATTTCACCTCACTCCAATCAGAGTGGCAAAAATAAAGAATACAAACAATGACAGGTGCTTGAGGGGCTGTGGCAAAAGAGGAACACTCTTACATTGCTGGTGGGACTGCAAACTGGTACAGCCACGCTGGAAAGCAATGTTGAGTCTCCTCAAAAACTTAGGGCTGGAACCGCCTTTTGACCCAGCTATCCCACTCCTGGGTATCTTCCCAAAAGAGCTAGAATTGGCTTACTATAGAGATACAGCTTTATCGACGTTTATAGCAGCCCAATTTACTATAGCTAAATTATGGAACCAACCTAGATGCCCCTCACTTGATGAATGGATCCAAAAACTGTGGTACATATATACAAGGGAATACTATTTGGCTATTAGAGAAAATGATATTATGGCATTTGCAGTCAAATGGATGGAGATGGAAAAAATTTTGCTAAGTGAAGTATCCCAAACTTGGAGACTCAAGGGCCGAATGTTTTCTCTCATTTGTGGAAGAATATAAGCAGAAATAGTTCATTAGATGACTAACCTAACAATTACCTCAACATGTATGAATTCTTACATGATCATGGGGAACTGTGCTTAGATTCCTGGTGAACGTAGGAAGGGGGATAGGGAGTGGGGAAGGGAATAGGAAGGACATAAAAAGTGACCAGAGGTAGGTAGTATGGGTGAATCTAATCCAAGGGGAACCTCCAGCTTCCAAGAGAAGTCCAATTAACTTGGGAATTAAGTAAAGTGAAACAAGGAACCATGAGGAATCCAAAGCGGGGAAACCATGGTCTGGCACCAGTTTTGGCTTATTCTATCATTACATTGTTGTTCTTGAGTATTTGATGATGAACTCCTCCTATTTGTAAGACCATGTTTTTCGAATAAAAATTAAAAAAAAAAGAATAGAAAAATGAAAGAGGAAAAGAAAGATAAGCATAGGGAACGGACACAGAAATGACAAACTGTCCAAAGAAATAAAGAGCAAAAGCAGTCGCCTATTTAGAACATACAGAA
The DNA here is from genome assembly GCA_004027875.1 of Aplodontia rufa. NCBI lineage: Eukaryota > Metazoa > Chordata > Mammalia > Rodentia > Aplodontiidae > Aplodontia > Aplodontia rufa. The sequence continues at coordinate 129,251 of PVKS010001018.1, forward strand.
GAAAATACAGAGTAGGAAAGAGAGGATTTCTTAAGGAAAATCTAAAAATTACTAACCATTTAAAAAGACCAATATGTCTAACTACATTAAAATTAAGGCCTGGTAGAATGGTTCTTCTGGCATCAGTAAAGTGGCTGCCCAAGAACACACAGTGAACATTCATAAGGCCTTCAAGGGTGTGGGCTTCAGAAGTGAACCTCTTGGGCCCTCAGAGAGACCCAAGAATCTTCGAAGAAGGAGACGGGAACTCCAGATATGTGTGTCCACGCTAGGCTCAACATACTGTCTGGGATAAAGGAATAAAATGTTTCAAATCTTATTGCTGTACAGTTGTCCAGAAAACAATGGGAATGAACATTCAGCAAAGAAACTCTCTTCCTTGGTCATCTGTGTACCTATCACCACCTTCAAAAATCTACAAATAGTCAATTGTGATTAGATCTAACCACTGATTGTCAAATAAAGTTATAAAACTGCCAGACACCAAAAAAGGAGCACCTGTTTATTTAAAAACACCACAAAAACAAATGGAAAGGCACCCATTCAGATAATTCTGTACAACTGAAAACTGACAAGGGAGTAGTATTTCTGCCTCCCAATGCACGCACACCTATAGCTACCTATTATGAATCAACAGAGAAATGGGTGAAGACATGAACAACATTTCAGAAAGTAGAAAAACATCTAGGGTAGAGAGAGGAAAAGATGTTCAACCTCATTAGCACTCAAGGAAATGTTTTTTTCATACCACAAGATACATTTTAGATGGATAAAATTCAAGAGTCTTCCATTATCAAATGTTTCCATGGATGTGGAGCAACAAGAACTCTAGTGTACTGCTGGAGGGAGTGTCAACTGGCTCAACCACTTCGAAAAGTAATTTTAAATGACATAGTAAGGACTGCATTTACTCTGATTCATCAATTCCACTCTGAGAGAAAAGTCTTACTCAATGTGCACCAATGCACGACAGCATCTTTTTTTAATAGGAAATCATGGGAAATAAACTCCCCAAATAGGAAATAACCCGAAAGTCCACACAAAAAACAACACACTGGTATTTGTACAACAGAATATTATATAGTAGTGGTAAACAGACAAATCCTAGCTTTATATATTTGATAGGCAAATTTTAGAAATGCAAATATGAATGAAAAAGTAAACTGCAGGAAAGTATGTATGGCATGTTACCATTATTATAAAGGCCACAGATAGGCCAAAGTTTAGAATTTGTATTATTCAGGAAGATATACATACTCACAAAACTTAAAGCCTGGAAACTAAATAAAACTTAAAAAATCAAGGAAAGAGTCCAAAATTCATAAAGTGATTATCTCAGTAGAGAAAGGCAGGACATAGGGTCAAGGAGGAACACTCTGTTCAACAGCAACATTACCAGTCATATTCTACCTCTTATAATGGGTATTGGCTTCAAGGGAGATCTATTTCATTATTAAGTTTCATAGCCCGCATATATGCTGAAACATGTAAATGTGTTCATACATAAAATAAATTAAGGAAAGAAGATGGGGAGAAACCAAGGAAGGCTGACCATGTTGGTTTTGACAAAACATCAGAGGTGGAAGGGTGTGTTTTACTTTCTCCAGACTTCAAGAGAGTTAGCAGTTAAATTACACCTTAAAATTGGGTTCTTTCTGAAAATTAATTAAATTGATTCCATGTCACTTGGACATAGTTATAGAGGTGCACCTTTCAATTAAGGGAATAGAACTTATCACCACATTCAGTATTATTTAAAGTATATTTCAATATCATGCTCAATTCTTGGAACCATAGACACTGGGATGTTGAAAATCCATGTCACATGAGTGGCTAAATGAACTTGAATCTGAAATTTTCAACTGAGAAGAGGTTAGGAGAAATGTGATAGTTGACTTCAAAAATTAAAAAGAAATTCTGTGAAGTTTAAAAAAAAATTTAGCTTTCTTCTGCATATGGAGTGGCCACCCACCGCCAATGGATAGAAATTTACTGAGGTTGACTTAAGCTTTGAAAATTAAAATATCAGCTCACAGCAGCTAGCTGGATGACTAACTCTGGATGGTGGCCTATTATAATTCAAGAATTTCCTAGAGTTGAGGAAGAATGTGACCCTCTGAAAACTGTCTATAACCTTCATTTTCCTTATAACGAATTACATTTTATAATACAGACCATAGTCTTAGTATGCATTTTAGCTTTAAACACTCTAATAATACTATACTATATTTACCTTGAGTTTGGTTATATTGTTTCTTTTTTATTCCTTCTAAGTTTCAGAGAGAGTGGTAAAGAATGAATGACTCCACTCTTCAGTAACTACCTACCTGCCTGGAAGTTACCTGATCTCTCAAAACCTCAGTTTCTTTAGCTATAAATTGGGATAATAAGAGCCCCGATCTGTGACAGGCTGAATAATGCCACCTTCCTTAGCATGTCCATGCCCTCATCTCCAGAACCTATGAATATGTTACTGTGGATACCAAAAGGGACTTTGCAAATGCATATAAGTCAAGGAATTTTTATGATGACATGTCCTGGATCATCTGTCTGGTGTGAACAGAAGAGTCACAAAGTTCTTTATATGAAGGATATAGCAGGATCAGAGGTAGAGGAGCAAAGACAGAGGGTGAAGTGAAGCTCTCATTAATACGGAGGAAGAAGCCATAAACCACAAAATCAAGTGGCTACCAGAAGCTGAAAAAGGCAAGAATATGGATCCTCTCCTTGGAGCTTCCAGAAGGATCCAGGTGTGCATAGCCCTTGACTTCAGTTCTGAATTCTGACCTCCAGAACTGGCGGAGAATACATTTGGTTGTTTAAGCCACTAAACACATGGTGGTTTGTTACAGCAGCTTTCGTATATGCTGCCATGGGGGCCTCTGTGAAGATAAGACAATACAAAGTTCTTGTTTTCTATTGCTGTCATCATCCACCTAATGTACCCAAAATGAAGGCTGAACCTTACAGTCTGCCCGTAGTTGTTTTTCCTTGTAAGCTACTTTCAAGCCTCTGTGTGCATTAATGAGGCAGAGATGGCCTCTGTATGGGAGTCAGGAGTTCCCAGCCACAGATGGTGAGGGCCCGACAGCCGCCCCAGGACTCCAGGACTCTATTCCTCGGCTATAATTAGAGGCTGGAACACTGCAGCCCTGGAATTCAGTGCATCTTTTCTGGCTTAGGTCATCCAATAAATGCTTTCTTTGTCCACCTCCTGACTCTCTGCGATGGTTCAACCTGTAGCTAGTGTCAGAGGTCTCTAGTGCCAACTGCTCCTAGGTTATCTTTACTTGGGTGCTGATTGATCAGCTGGTCTTAACGCCATGGTTAAAATAAAGAGGAAAATGTTAAGAGGATTAGTGGTTCTTTGTTTAAATTTATGCTTAAAAAAAAGATATTCTATGTTTTACAAATTATGCTCTTAGCAAAATACAAAAAACAAAAACAAAACAACCCAAAAAAAATCCCAACCCTAACTTTAAGTGTCCATATGGATTCCCCTGGAGCCTTCTGTCTGTAACTCGTGGTGGGCGCTTTCAAGAACAGGGCTGGCTGACCGTTCTCACCAAGTGTTCTGCCAAACTCTCTTCCTCCAACGAGGCAGGACATTTGACACACTTTCCCTGTTGTTAAAGGTGTAGAGAACAGTTTGTGGGGATCAAACGTGACCCAAACAGAATTTATACCAATGAGCCATTGAACCCAGGCTTCCTTTCCTGTCCCTATCTTCTCCAACTCACCAAGGAAAGAAAGTCCGTGAAAAGGCTTTGCCATTTGTAAATTATTCCATAAATGCAAACATTCCTATTTATGTTAGCTCAGTGTGGGGTGGGGCTGTGATGGAGATTCTAACAATACTCAATCGCTATGGCATGCAAGGCAAAGTCACTTCAACAGGAGGAAATCTACACAAGGTGGTTTGGAAAGAAGAACAGATCTATGCCAGATGGAGAGGATGAGAAGGACATTTGGGAGAGAAAGAATAATATGTGCAAAGGCAGAGAGGCATCTTCTAAAATTGGAAGGCATTGGGGGCGTTTCTGGCATGTAGCAGGAGGGGACACACCGTGGCAGATGAGGCTAAAGCCAGCTGTGTTGGGTCCATGCTTGCCATACTGGACTTCGGACATTTTATTGTGTATGCTCTAGCAAATAAAGTGACTATGGTCATCATTGATGTGTTATGTGCAGATTTTTTTTAAGAAGAAAAAATAAGCTGGTAGAAATACTCAGGATACGGCAATAGTTTAGGTCTGGGAGAGGGGATACGGGTATGGGAACAGAGGAGAGGTGCTGAACCAGAGCAGCTATCACTGAAAACTGGTGGGAAGTTGGGGAGACAAGGTCTGCAGTGATCTAGAGGCTTTCACTTTGCTGATTCTGTGCATGTGGGGCAAGCCATTGAAAACAAGGGCAGAGGAACCAAGGACCAAGTATGGACCACAGACACTAAACTTAGAACAGTGGGCTGATGGAAGGTGGAGAGAAAATCAGAACCTTAGAGAAGAGCAAAATGACACAGAAAAAGAGGCAGGAAATGCATGGGCAGAGGGACACAGGAGGAAATAACAAAGGGTGATTTTGGAGAAACTCAATGGATAAAGATGGAGGGTACTGGTCAGCTGGGACGTGGGTGTAAATATGGTCCAGTGTGACAAGGACAGAACCAGGGACTACAGTGTCACACCTGAGTCCCCAGAGTCATGAGAACCCCTGTGTGGAGGTGAACATTTCTTTTCTCCCTAGCTGGTTAGATAACTCTCCCAACACTTGGCTTACATCTTGTATGAAGTATGGGCATGTTGCTGCAGGGAATCAAGGGAATGAACTTTCTCAGAATCCCACAATGTCAGAAGTCAGAGTCTGGCTGCAGGACACCATTCAAACACTTAAAATCAGACCAGTTCCCAAAGTATTGAACAAGCAGGGGAGGAAACAATGAGTACCGCAACCCAGTCATGCAACCCAAGCACGGGGCGGTAAGTCCACAGGGGAGCAGGCGGGTCTCCTCCTCCTTAGCCCGTCCACACTCTTAGGAGAACTGATGATCAGGCCTTGGTGCCATTCATTCTCTTTCACAGGAAAGCTGAAGTGACCAGAGAAATCAAAGAACTACATAAATGCTTATACACACAATAATTAAGTGTGTCCTTAAGAGAAGTGGCAGGAAACAATGGAGATTGGAATAGAATAAGAAATGACATTATATACTGAGAAGGATTAGATGTCATCCAGTGTGAGTCAGAAAAGAGCAGAATTCCCATTTGAGGAAAGAGAGGAAAGAAATAATTGAGATGATAATCAGCATGTATCTAGGGGTTTGCTTTTCCCTGTGATAGAGAATGTGCGAGGGAGGTCAGAAGAGATCTACTTCAGGACGAAAGAAGAAGAAGAAGAAGAAGGAAGGCGAGATAGTGAGATGCAGAGAGGGAAGTCCAGCGCGGTGAGGGATGGAAGAACTGCCACACACCATCCGTGTTCTTTGAGTCCTCTGCAAAGAGTGACAGTTCATAGATGCATGGTAGCAAGCAAGACACGCTTTGATCCGGGACTTGACTGAGGAAGACAGAATGCCAAGTTCAGGTTTCATAAAAAAAAGAAAAATCTCTCTATATGCACACACACAGAGACACAGGTGTAGATACACAAACATATTTCTACTCTTTTCAGTTTTAAAAAGCATCGCTACTTGAGTACACTGGAAGATTAACTAGAGCAATGAGTGGTTTTTAGCCTCACTCTGGGGGATGGCTTGCAAAGGCAATGACAATTCCAGTTATCAGAAAGCCATCTGCATTTCATTCCTTCTGGCACTGCCCTTGGGGATTGATCCTGAGGTTGCATTGCTAAGCGTAGAGCATCTATTATACCTGGATCGAGTAGACTGGAAGTTCACATACATCTAACCACCTGGGTCCAGCTTTCTTTGAACTGCTCTGAGCAATTCTCGTTTACTTGGAAGGATTCTTTTTCTCCGTGTGAAGTATAATAATGTGAAGCTCCTCATATTACGATCAAGGAACCAGTTAATCAATGCTAAAAATAGAAATAGACAGAAACACTTTCTGTTCTCAAGTCTGGCTGGTACAGAAAAATCTACTTAGAAAATGAATACCTTTAAGTTTCATTACACAGGGTGGATTCAAAACAAATTATTTGGTCCCTGCATCAATCAAATGTGTATGGAGCAGGACCTAGTTATTGTCCAGGAATACATGCAGAAAAGGCCTATCGAATCTTTGTTCTGTCTCTGTATTAAATCAAGGATCCTACCTACAATCCCCAAGCCGGAAAGGAGATACAGAGAAGAAAAAGGAGCACACAGTCTTGGGTCCAAAGAACAAATTTCCCTTTCAGGAAATGGGTTCCCCCTCCTTTGAACTCCTACAGAACTCTATCTCACTGATGCCAAGGATCGCCCTCCAACTTAAATGGCTCTCACTTGTGTTCACCTTTCAGCTCATCTGTTTTACAAGCTCTTCATGAGCAGGACTGCATTGTTACACCTTCTGACTAATATCTTGTGTTAGTCAAGGGCTGGCTAGTTTCCTAAGATGCCTTCAGATGCACTATCTCATTTGGTCTACATGAGCAGGTCAGCTAGGTGGGGCTGGCACCTTACATCCTTTCAGACGTGAAGAAAACCATGGCATGGCATCAGCCTTGGCTAACTATGTGAATATACATTTGTTCTTGATTGTTTGATAATAATTCCCCCTCAATTGTAAGTCCATATTCAACTAATAGAAAAAAAATCTAGAGGAGGATAGCGTAGGTGGGGGAAGGGAGAGGGAGGGAGAACAGGGAGGGATCTAGGGAGTAATTGTGGTTTAAGAGTATATGCATATCATATTATTACTTTGAATGCTTTTATGATTGTACACAACTAAATTCCTTAATAAAATATTTTTAAAAATCTAAAAGAAAGCTGAGATGATTTGAAGGTCACCTTAATTTAGGGTCCCAAAGCAGGCCTTTTTCCTTCACACCAAGCTTTGCCCCCTCTTTTCTGCATGCCCCTTATGCAGGGTGATCACAGGGTCCCTTATGAGAAGGGAGTCTGGAGAGAACAAAGGCGCAGAAACCTCAGGCAGTTATAAAGAGTCAAGGCGGGAGTCGCTGGCTGATCTTCATGTTTCTCTACCTCGCAAGTACCTAGAACACTGCTGCTAGGTAGGAGATGACTCCATTTTTCAGCTCCATAAAAGAGTCATAGAGCACTGCTGTCAAGGGGAGTAATCTACAGATCCATTCTTTCTTTAAAGAATAAAGTGGTATCATGAGGTTCATGGGGTCATTGATGTTGAAGTGGGGAAGGGGACATCTGTCCAGTGTTGCTGGAGAGATCTCAGACAAGGAAGAAAACCTGAGGCTCCTGGCAGAATGATCCTCTCTTCACTCAATCCCAGAATACTAGCCTGGTGGAATGGTGTCTGCTCAGTTGTTGGCACTGGGTAAGGGTGTAAATTAGAAGCCAGCTCCTGGCAGGTAAAAGGACAGGTTATAAATCCCTCAAACAAAGGAAAAGGTCTTAGGGTAGGATCCCCAGAAACAAACCAGAAGTTTACAATTCCTATGCAAGTCAGAGTTTTAGGGAAATGTATGGGGACTGGCGTGGTGGCTCAGTGGTTTTGGTGCTTGCCTGGCATGCATGAGGACGTGGGTTTGATCCCCAGCACCATGTACACAATGAAGTGTAGCGCAATGAAAACCACATGAAAAACTAAATAAAATTAATTTTCTCTCTCTCTTTCACTATCTCTCTCTTAAAAAAAAAAAAAAGAAATGTATGAGGGGTGAGGGCAATGTGATAGGGCACGGAAAGGCAAGGCTGTGCTGTCAGCAGTCTAGTCTGCTTCCATAGCTTGCTTGGAAGCATAAGGAACTCGCAGGTCATGCTGCAGAGGCAAGGGTGCCGAACTGTAGTACTTAAGCCTGAGGTAGACACTGTCCACATACTGTCCCCATCTCTGGCGTGCCTCCATATGAAGTAGAGCTCATTGTCAAGGGTGATTCTCCAGAGATGAGTGCAGATGTGGGGAGCTGGCAGCAAACACGTCCAGCAGCTGCAGGACAGGTGCAGCATCCCAGTAACGGGGGACCTAGGTGCCGCTCTAGCAGCTCCTGCTGCAGTTGGTTTCTCACATCCAGAGGAGTGGCATTCCTCAGGTGGCCTAATTCAGAGCTGGCTGCCCTCTCCTGGGGCATGGGGAACACCCAAGGGAGCAACCATCTGCTTTCTACTTTGTAAGACCCTACCTACAAGTTTCTGCGTTCTTCATCTTCAATGAAACATTCTTTACAGTCTCTGCATTTGTTGGTGTCTTTCAGTTGATGCCTGTCTCCTTGTAACAACGCTGGTAAGACTTCACATATCTGGTTTTCTCCACCCAAATTTCAATGGGCTCAATAACTCCCAAAGAAACTCATCCTACTTTGCTACTAACTACATACTAGTCACTTCTTTAATAATAAAGCAAAATCTGGTATGTATGTGTGTGTGTGTGAATTTTTTTTTACTCAGCTATTAGAAATGATATTATGGCCTTTGAAGGAAATGGATGGCAATGGAAGAAATTTTGCTGAGCAAAATTAGCCAAACACAGAGACTCAAGTGTCAAATGTTTTCCCTCACTTGTGGAGGCTGGAGCTAAACCCAGGCTTGGGTGAAAGGCAGTCAAGCTCTTGTACTAGACCCACTGAAGGCATAGCAACACATAATGTAGAGGAACGCATATATAGGGGAGGGAAGAGAAAGGGGTGAGGTGGGGGGTGGCAGGGAGAGGGAGGGAAGATAGGGAGAGATCTAGGGAGACAATCAACAATGTAATATACTCTTTAACCCCTCCAAGAAGCCAAAAAATACTTATGCAATCATTTAATTCTGGAAAATACACAATCTTTTATATATACATGGACATTTATAGCTTTTGTGGGGGAAAATATAGAAGAATCAAGAGACTAAGGAGTGGGCAATGTGGGAGTGACTCTGGATTAGGATCAAATGCATATCATTGTTACTTTGTACACTTTTATGATTGTACAACAACTCAACTAACTACTTAATAAAAATAATAAGCAAAAGTCTATTTCCTTATCATTTCTATTCAGAGAAGTCATATAAAAGAGGTGCAATCCTTAGGTACCTTCTGTTCTACAGGTTAAACACCCACAGACTATTCTACAAAATAGGACATGATTTCAAATCTGTTTACCCATCTGGTCTTCATCTAATGGAGAAATTCCAGTTTCTCCATGACCCTATTTAAGGAGGTGCCCAGAACTACCCAACCCTCTAGGAGTGGTGTGACCCACATGGAGTAAAGGTAAAATATTCCCCTTGTTCTGGACACAACAGTTCAAATAATACAGTCTAAAATTAACTTCATGATTCAAATAAACTCTACTACAGAACTCATTATACCACTGATTTACACTGACTTATAAACAACTAATCTGCATATTTTTGCATGCACTCGCTAACTCACCCCATCTTTAGTTTCCAGATTGACTTTTTAAAAAAAACTTAAATACAGTCAGCTCTCAGTATCCATGGATCGAAAATGTTTGAAAAAATTGCATCTGTATTGAGCATGTGCGAGCTTTTTGTCTTGTCATTGTTCTCTGAGCAACACAGTATAACAATTTGCATAGCACTTACATTGTATTAGGTATTTTAAGCAATCTAGCCATAATTTAAAGTATGCTGAAGAAAGCATATAGAATATGTGTAAATGCTTATACCACTTTATATAAAGGATGTAAGCATATGCAGATTTTGGTATTTGCAAGGCCCTTAGAATCAATCTCCAGAGGATACCAAGGGATAATTTGATAGGTTTTTACCCCTATTCAATTAAAAGTTAATGTAGAGGAGTCATGAGTTTGGGGAATGGATGAAGTGGGGTTGATCCTGGTCTAGGATCAGCCTTAACTTATTATCTCACTATGTCAATATCCATGTATGCATGAATATGTAACAATCCCTCCAATATGTAAGACTATGTCGAACTAATAAAAGATAAAAGAAGGACACTTAAAAAAAAGTTAATATGGGGCTGGAGCGGTGGCTCAGCGGTTTCGGAGCTTGCCTTGTAAGCTTGAGGACCCGGGTTCAAACCCCAGCACCACGTACAAAACTGAGTGTTGGAGCAACTAAGGCCATGTGAAAAACTAAATAAAGTTGTTTCTCTCTTTCTCTCTCTCTCTCTCTCACTGCCCCTCTTTCTTTAAAAAAAAAAAAGTTAATATTGGTCCATCAACCTAAAAAGTATCTCTTTGGGTCCTAATTTTATTATTCAAAGTATGTGCAATGCTTCCAGATTTCAAGTCAATCACAACGTTGATACATATACCATCTATACTCTCATCAAAATTATCAACATAAAACCTTGATAAGGCTAAGAGAGGAGCCTCAGAGCCTGCCATTAGTGACCAGCAGCATCCCAGGAGCCACAGCTACACTCACACTGTTGAATTCATGCTTTTTCCAAGAACCAGCCCAATTTCTATAATTAATTCATTTCTTCAGATATGTACTTGCATCTACTAAGTTTTGAAAAACATGAAATAATTTATAAATGTTTGCAGTTACATTCATGTATTAGAATAAAAAACTAGAATATGAAATAGGTGGTAGTTTCATGAATAAAAATAATCGAAGAAGACAAAGGCCAAATGTACAGTACGATTTCAGGATAAATGTTACTTTTGTCCAAGTAGAAGAGGATGAACAAGTCTGGGAGGCCAAAGGGATGAGGAATTGATACCTAAATGGGGAAATATGGAATGCAAATTGTTTAAGGAAAACATGATCAGAAATAAGAGAACAAGAACGAGGCTAGATGATTGTATTAGTTGTCCGTTACTGCACAACATTTTCCCACAAACGTAGTAGCTTGAAACAACAAAAGTCATTGCCTCATAGTATCCTGGGTCAGGAATTTGTGCTTCTTGCTCAGGATTTCACCAGTGTAAAATTAAGGTGTTAGCTGGGACTGCGAACTCAGCTGAGGCTTGGAGTCCCTTTCCAAGCTCACTAGTTGCTAGGAGAATTCAGTTCTTTGAAGTTGTGGGACTGAAGTGATCAGTTTCTTGTGGCTGTCAACTGGGGGCTGTCCTCAGCTCCTCCAGGGCACCTGTCATTTCCTCCACAGTATAGCAATCCACTCTTTTAAGACCAGCAGAGGGAAATTCTCTTGATTCTGCTAAGTGGGCAGCTTTATGTTATGCAGTCAAAGGAAAAACTAAGCCACCATATCCTCAGGTCTCACCACCAACAAAGAGATTATAGTGTGTGCAGACCAGAGGGTGGGAATTTTGGGGGCTACCCCAGCATTCCACCTGCCACAGTGACTTAATGTGGCTGAGGCATAGTGAGGAAGTGTGGTAGGAGGGGGATCTGGCGGAAACCTTTGTACCCTGCTACAGAGTTTGAACTTTATCCTGAAAGCAATGAAAGCATATGAACAGGTGCCTCTCCCTTTGGGGAGATACAGGGAAATGTCAAAAGTGAGTTAAAAGAAATTATTCTAGGAAGCATGGTTCTTTAAGAAGGTATAACTGAACAAACCGAGATTACAAGGTAAAGCACAGAACAACTTGATTTGTCTGTTTAAAATTTATCTTATCACTTGCCTACGTGACAACTGTGAGAAAGCAATACTACTCATTGTCCTGTAACCACTGTGATTAAGTGTGCCCTTCACGTATTGACAACAGAAAAAAAGTGTGCATCATTAGAGAACTCCCCAAACAGACATCCTAGCAGAAGTCTCCCCTCACCTCCTGCTGCCAAAGGACTGAGTCCCTCCCCTCTAAGTTGCTGGCTCCTGCAGGAAACATCCTCTTTTATTTTATTTTATATTTTAAGAGAGAGGGACACAGAGAATGAAAATCAATTTCATTTAGTTTTTCATGTGGCTTTCATTGCTCTGAAGCTTCCTTGTGTACATGGTGCTGGGGTTTGAACCCGTGTCCCCCGCACATGCGCTGTAACCACTGAGCCATCGCTCCAGTCCCACATCTTCATCTTTGACACCTGAATACAGGCGTCTGTGGGGACACACACAGGCAGGATAAGCATGTGAGGAACTGTTGTCCACAATGAGCACTTGGAACAGGTCCACTGTAACTTTGTAAGCTGGGTTTTTTTTCTTTGAACACCTGCAGTGGAGAGCAGTTCTTCTAATAGCTGAATGGCCCTCCAAACATTACAAATGGAAACACTTCAGCAATTGATTCGTCTTGGAGTGTTCTGTGCACAGCTACGGCGACACACTGCCACCTCCAGAATAAGCACAGTGCTTATTCTTAAATACAACAACAGGCACACCAGCGAGCTACTTGGTGCTGTTCTCAGCGGTCCCAACCTCAAGGTCAGAGAAGGAAACTGTGGCTTACACTGTTTTCTGGTTTTTTGGAGGTTACATGAGCTGGTGGGCAGGGATGTGAGTCCAGGAGGATTGGTCGAAGGTAGTTCAAAATCTTGGAAAGAAAGTAGATACCAAGTGCTCTCTTATGGGTGACCTTTGAGGCACTCAATAAATGATTGCTGACTGGCGGCAACGTCAAAGGTGTAGCAAAACCGAGGTCTAATCACTACAAGATTAGGTGACATAAGTGAGGGTCCAAAACTATCAGGAGCAATAAATACTGTAGGTACTGCTTAAACGAATCAAATAAACCTCAGAATGACCTACCATGTCAAGACAGAAGCATGGATCTAAAATCATAAAAGTCATCAGAGAACACTGGCTTCATCTCCACGCTTCTTGTTTAAAAATATTAACAAAAGGTCAGTCTTTAAATGCATTACTAAAATTGACAGAAGCAGAAACAAACACTGAACAGACCAACTGATTAGAAGAGACAATCAAAAACAAAAAGAAATAACAACAAAAACTTAAAAGGTTACAAAGCATTAACTGATTGAAAAGCAATCCTGGCACAGAGAATTTCAGAGGAAATTTCTTTCAAATTTCCAAGGAAAATGTAATTCCCATAGGTATTAAGCAAAAAATAAAAAAATAAAAAAAAAATAAAAACATTCCAATCATATGAAGTTAATAGTATTTTGATATTAAAAATTCATTTTAATGACCAAAAGTCATCATGAATGAGAATCCATGCAATAACATGAATTTGTGCGTGTGTGAGAGAGAAAGAGAGAGACAAAAACAGAGAGAGAGAGAGAGAGAGAGGGAGAAAGAGAAAGATGAGAGATATGCTAGATGCAGGGGATCAAATAAATTCAAGGCCTCACACATGTTAGGCAAGTGATCTACTAACTATACCCTGAAACAAATATTAAATACAGAAGTTAGTTAAGGAAGCATTTCATCATGACCACATAGGCTTGGCCTATAAGAATGAAAAGATGATTAAATATTAGGAAGTCTGTCATTGTGGCACATCATTTTAATAGATCACAGGCAAAGTTTACATGGTAATTTAAAAAATAATATGGTACTCTGTATTAAATTTGGTGTCAATGAATTATAAATAATTCTCTTCTGATAGTCACAATATCCTCACATTTATTTGATTTTTCTCTTATTACAGAATTTAAAAAAAACTTAAATTGGAAGAGGACAAATAACTTGCTCAATGTTATACAGTTCTAAGAGGAGATGTAATTTGAGCCTAGGTCTGGCAGGAATTTGCACATTCTGGTTTCCCTGTAATATTCTCCTCAGAGATAGCAATTTACCAAAATAATCAAAAAGGCATTTTATAACATCTCAAGACCCATTTTTATTTAATAAGATTCTCAACATATTAGGACTGCAATAAAATTTCTTGAAATGGGGAGCTTATGCTGAATTATTTGGTTGGGCCCAAAATAACACTGGGGTCTTTAAAAGTGAATGAGGCAGGAGACTCAAGAGGCGGAGATGTGAAGACAGAAGTGGAGGTCAGAGAGATTCAAGGCTACCAGTCCAGGAGTGCAAGCAGCCTCCAAAAGCAAAAGACAAGAAAAGAGATTCTGCCCTGTGGCCTACAGGAGGCTCACAGCCAGGTTAGCCTATTTTGAATTTCTGACTTCCAGAACTTCCAAATCATAAAAGCTATTTTTTTTTCCCAAGAGAGAGGGACAGTGACAGAGAGAAAGAATCGACTTTTTTTAGTCTTTCATGTGGCTTTCATTGCTATGTTGTTTTAAGCTACTACACTGGTGAATTTGTTACAGTGAATGAACACAGTAGTAGTCAATAGGATTTAGCCCGCCTTCCATGTCACCTTAGTGGACTTTATCATCATTAAGGCTTTTCTAACATTGGCCAGAATTTCCCTAAGTATGTTACAGTTAATATAAGTCCTGTAAGATACTCTGCAATTTTAAAGAATTCTCTGATTAGACAAATATCAGTCTCTTGGAAATTCACAATGTGTTTTAGCAATGAAAAACCAAGTAATTTTTACAATTAAGAAAGCTTTATCCAGAACTTTCCACATAGATTTGATCACTGAAACTTTTAAATGTCTATTTTAATCAATATGGTTAATAGTAACAAATATTTATTGCTTGGCATGTCTACTATGCATTAAGTACTGGGCTGGGTTCTTGGGACACAAGGCAAATCCATTCTTTATACTGTAGTACTTGGTTGTTTAAATCAGTTTAACAAATCTTAATAAACCCTGTAAATCTCTACAGTGCTTGAAACATTCTGTCTTTTTAGTCATCCTCCTGGGTGTTCCATTTTATCTTATCCGAAAAGGAAATTATGCTCCTAGAATACATGGTTATCTCATTATATCTCTTTATATATTAAATCCTGAGAGTTCATATTCCATAGTATAGTATTCCAGTTTATAGGGCATGTGCCTATTTATAGAAAAATAAGATACTTTAGGAAGGAAGACAGGAAATTTTTAAATTTAATTTGACAAACAGATAAATATTGTTACTGAGAGACGATGCTAATTGTTCCAGACTGTTTTATTGGAGAGTCCTTAAATTATATCATCCAAAATGCTTCTTGAATAGCATGAACTTTTAAAGTCACGAAGGGACACCACCATACACTCCAGGAGCATGACCCAAAGTGAGCTTTCATACACACCAGAGTCTTCTATTTCATTGCCAAGTCTCTCCACCTCCCACCTGCCAGTCTCCTTTCCTTCTGAGCTTAAAGTTTGTGTTCTTGATGGGGACTATTAGTTTAACTTATAAGATAAGGCACTGGTATGGTTGGATCTTTTTGAGCTTCATTGAATGAAGTAATAATAACTAGAGTAATAGGCTTATTTTTCCAAGGGAATGAGTAATAGTTTTACATATACTACATTCTAGCTTAGCTACAATAATTAATACTATTTTGCAACCTCTCAGTCTCCCATAATTACTGGGGACATGGTGATGCAAATGTTGTTTTAAATAAAAGAAATTAAGTAATTTAAAAATGAAAGTAGAGGAGAACTTTTTAGTGACATACTTTAATCATAAAATCAGTAAAAAAGAGTTCCTTTCTCCAATTACTTCTGTTTTACTTCCACTCATTCTATGTATGATCAGTGGTCCTGTGACCCTCTTCTTTGGAATAAATGGTGATTTCTATGCTTAATGGAAATTTAAAGTACTGTAACCCAAACCCTAAGGACTGGCTCCTGGAGGAGAGGGGATGATAAATCACCAATAAAAGCTAAGAGTATGGGAGAGAGTTCTGTGCTGAGGATGTGTCAGGGGTTGGTGCTCTGCAGATATGTAGAAAGAAGGACCCACCATTCAGTGGTCACCCAATGGTGCCACAGGAATCCGAGCTACAAAGAGAGAGAGGGAGTAGTTGTCACCAAGATCAGGAAGGTGTCTCATAAATGCTTACTGAATGATACAGTCTTGAGGATTGCTACTCTCTCCCCTTGAGACCTGTAGTGATCTTATTGGTTGGCACACATTTTAGGCCTGGAGGTGATCAGAATATCTCAAGTTCTCTTTCTTTCTTTCTTTCTTTTTTTCCTTGAAAGAGAGAGTAATTCTTTTAATTTAGTTTTTCATGTAACTTTCAGTGCTCTTACACTTGGTTGTGTATGTGGTGTTGGGGTTTGAAACCAGGTTCTCGCACATCCCAGATAAGCGCTGTAACCACTGAACCACTGCTCCAGCTCCAAGTTCTCTTGATTTTAATTGGTGATTTATCAAAGACTGGAATAGGACTTCACATCTATGAAAAGAGTTGCATATGTGAACAAATCAGCATAATCACATAGAAACACCAATCAGGGTCAAAATGCTTTTAAAAAGAAATTTTAAAAGTATCCCTTAGAAAAACTGACTGCTTATCTGAGAAAGACAATACCACCGAAAGAGGGTAATCAGAAAGAACTTTACAGAGTTGGTGATACTCATAATCACCCTGGATAATTAAATAAATAAATTTACAGAGATAATTGCTAATCTGGAAAGCTAAAATACAAAGATAAGTAGACCTTGCCCTGGTTTGTTCCATCAGATAGAGAAGCAGCCTTAAAGTGTGGGTCTTTATTAAAATAGACTATGTACCCCCCATCTTGCCAGAGCTACAGCCTACAAGTTCATTTCCAGAACTGAGATTCACCCCATTAGACACCTATCAGAAGATAATCAAACATACACAAAAATAAATTCCCCGGTCTCTGAACATTGACAATGAATTCACATGGTTTAGCTAAACGTATATTAAAATGGTCAAGAGTTACCAAGTTCTGGTTGTGAAAATTAATAAACAAGAGAAGATCCTTTCAGAGAAGACAGGCAGCTGGCTCTGGAGAGAAGAAGGCGAGCCAGCCCATGACAGCGAAGGACTGTCTGCCGCCAGTTAAAAATAAAGGACAGAGCAGCCCACACAAAGACAGGCCAGGGAGGTGTGAATTCAGAGAATGGCAAATGGAACAGCCAAAATAAGGTCAAGAGCAAAGGAAAGACAGAAGGAAGCCAAAGCAGGCATGGATGCAGTCGGAAGGGAAAGGCAGAATTCTGAATTCGATCAAGGGGGATCATGGGAAGCCACGAGGCTCTTCAGAGGGTAACAAAGCTGCAGTTGTCAAGTTGAGCAATGAAAAACAAAGAAAGGACAACATGGAATCACAGGTACTTTAGAAACAATGATTATAAATTCCAGAACGCAAACGACTTACAGGCTTATTTCAGTACCAGCAGGATGAACGTTGTGCTGCATAATGAATTTTCCTTATTTCAGATCTGGTTTCTCCACCATTTTCATGGGTTCACATATGCACGACCCATTTCTGAAATCGGGGCAGGCCACTTTCATTTTAAAATCAATATGTCACACCACTGTCATATTTCCCATCTCCAGCAAGGTCTAATTGCTGATTGACAGAAATGGGCACTTTGACAGGCGAGTCCCAGGACCAAGTAAAAGTAACCCATGCTGGAGAACACCACCAGAGGAGAGACCACAGGACTGTATTTTAGCTCAGCAGAGAAAGGAGCTGACTTGTTCTTGCTTTTGAATATCACAACATTCAGTCCAACAACTGTAATTTGCAGTGGAATTTCCTACTTTCCTGAAAACTGAAAGTCAAGCTAATGGTTATCTGCATAACGCTTATCTACAAATTCCACAAGTTGATGTGTATAGTTTAGAGAGATGAATGAAGAATTTTCAAATTAGAGAAGCCAATCTAAAGAATATTAGCCTTATCTTTCTGCTAAATATGGTCCATGTGAGAATATCTTAACTCAAAAGCAGGTACTATACTGAGAAGATTTTCTCCACGATTGCTAGTTTTAGTAATAACTTGTAATGATGGGAGGAAAGAAGATTAAGTTTGGATGAATAATAGGCTAAAAGAAGATATTAATGTGGCTTTTAAGTTCTTAGTGAGACTTACTGCTTTGATTTAAAAATAATGATCAGAGATGTAGAAATAAGACAATCTAACATCTAAGCACTCAAATGAACCTCATAGAAATGAAAGAGGAAAGAAAGGAAGTGGGGAGGAAAGACGGAGAGAGGTGAGTTAGCTAGCCAGGCAGTTAGCTAGAAAAAATGGAGGGAGAACAGCAGGGATAAAAGGAATGGAACTAGACCCCTTTGAACAAAATATCACAACTGACTTTAATAGTCTTCATACAGTATGTTGAAAATCTTCATCGAGATAAAAACTTCCGCAGGTATACTACACAACTGTAGCTCAGGGATCATGGGATATATATTCTTAGTCTTGAAAGTCTTTGAATTCATGCCAGGGAAATAAGGACCAAATAACTCAAGAAGAGATCCCTACAGAAGGGGAGGTAACAGGACAGCATAAGTTATACCGGATCCTGTATTTAAACAGGTGATCCTCCTCTCAGCTGATTTGTCCTGACATTTATTCCTTCTGAGATTTTAGTTGTCAGTTTCCAAGTCTGAAAGATAACTCATGATAAGAAATGATGTTTTCTTCCCCTTGTGTGTTTATGTACATGTTCTACATTATTTCTGAAGCATTCAAAATTATCTAAAAGGATTTAGACCCATGTGTCTAAAAGGATTTTAAGTCTCAGTTCCTAACAACCCTTGTACTTATTTTTCCTGAAAACTCAAAATGGGTTTCTGAGTTATTTAATAACGAACTTCATTTTCTGTACAAATTAAACCAGGCATTATGAAGCATAGGTAAATGAAAAACTGGGTTAAAAAAAATAAAAAAACTGACCAATCTATGTTAGGCTCAGCTTTTTTTTTTTTTTTTAAGAGAGAGATTAAAGTGCATAGGGTCAACTGGTATGAAGTTCGCCAAAACAAATGTTGCAATCTTAAAGTGCCATAGACGAGGAGGTGGGTATGCACAAGCAGCTTAGGACTAAGCTGGAGACTTTTTCTCTTCATTCATTATTGTTCTACTTCAAATGATTCATAAATGTATATAATGATGGTCTATTATATCTCCAGCAAAAATGTTCTAAAATTTGGGCAAAGTTTTCTCTAAATTGAAATTAAAATATTCGAATAACATAATGAAAAACAATTTGGCTTCCCATACCCAGCTTTTGTCACAGGAAAAATGACCCCTAAGCTCAAAATTCCCTACGTGATTTCTCCATGATAGATAGAAATAATGACAAATCTGTCCTTTCATTATTCACCATCCACCTGCTGACAATGTTGAAATTACCAGATTGCTTCTCTTAGAAACATTCCAATTTTCCTGGGAAAGAGCCGAAAGCCACAAGCCACCACATGTACCTTTAGCTTTCTAAGTCAAAACCAGAAGGAACCACTCCTGGTATGGGGACCTCCATTCATCTTCCGTCTGCTCCTGACCAGCTGTTCCTGTTGCCAATAACAGCTCCTTGCAAAGCAAACAGCTCTCCACTCTGATTAGAAATGCTCATCTTCTCAGTCCCTGTTGCAAGAACAAACCTCCCTAAGAGTCATTTAGGGGGTGAATCAGACTCACAGTCGATAAGCACAAAGTCGACCTTTGAACTCCAGCCTTTTATAGAGTATTGGGTCATTCCACTTTGTGTTTGCGCAACAGTTCGAGGGGTCACAGAGTCTGGGTTTACTGAGGTGGGGTGAACTGGGGAACTTTGCTTCTATTCCCATGTTGCAACTGATAGGAGAGGGGGCTGGGCCAGCTGGGGCCACAAGCCCCACTCCCAAGTGCACCTGGATCACAGGTGTTAGGACACATCAGAAGACGTTAGCTCCTAAAGAAGACCTGACTCCCCAAGTCTGCTGAGGAGAGCTACCAACTATAGGAGAAACGAGAAAAGGTCTTAGGAGTTGCCAAGGAAAACATTTTTTCTTTGCTTTTACCTTATCTCAGCGTCCCACCAAGCAACAGAGCTTGATGCAAAAGGCGAAATTAGTAATACTGATTGTCTTTATTTAAAAATTAAAATTTGATTTATTCTGGATTTCTATTTTTTTGCACTGATTTTGATTTTTTATAAAGAGTGCATTAAATATTTGTCTTGATTACTGAACTTCCTGGTTGGGGGGGGGGCTTTAATTTTGAGCCCAGGTTGATGTCCTTACTCTCCTCATCCTAGTCCTGGCCCTGACCTGTGACTTCACTGTTCCCATCTTACACCATTATCTAGAAAAGGGAGCAGATGTAGGAAGGATGATAGAGACGCTTACGGTTGACATAGGCAGGAGAGATGAGCCCAGAGACATACAGGAAAAGTATGACTGGGCATGCACTGTGTGTCAGGCACCATGCTGGGCACGTGGCATACATTCTGTCTGTCTTCACCTAGGATGAAGGTCTGCTAATCTCCAGTGGAGGAAGCAGAGGCTGCAAGAACTTTCCACCATCCCAAGAAATGGCCCAACCTGGTGCTCAAGCAGGAATCTAAGCGTTGCCCATGACCTCCCCTCCCACCCTGGAAAGGGTTGTATTGGAATAAATGGAGGAGTGACGTGCCAAAAGTGGTCTCCCTAATGATAATTTCTCCACTCATTTTGCTACCTTGACCACCTTTCTATGGAAAACTGGGTTCATTTAATTGTTTTGATATGCTATTAACCACTCCAGGACAAGGATCAATTATTTCCTGTGCTGTTTTGCAAATCTATCCGCTATCTTTTAGTTTGCTCTTGAATATAAGCGCTATCTCTGGCCCACTAAGGGCATCAGATTCCAGCTGTCTGACATCTCTTCTAAGATGCATTATTAACTTAGTCTTCTGAACAATTCCATGACCCAGGTCCTAGTATTATTTCCATTATTATTACTAAGGAAATAGCAACATAGAGAAGCTCAGTCATCCAAGATCATATAGCAGTAAGGGGGAATCAGTATTTTAACGTAGTCATTTTGGCTTTAGAACACACAGTTTAATCATTTCACTATTTCTTCAAAAGAATCTCAAATCGATTTGCCTTGCTGGTTTTCTACTGTCCCATTGTAATCCAGCCTTCCAACCCTCACTCTAGAAACCCTAAAAACCTCCTAAGTGGTCATCTTAGCTCTGTTTTGACTTTATTTCCACATATCAATCTTCATGAAGTAGCCACCATGACCTTTTTAAAGTTTATATCAAATCATATAATTTCTTCTGCTAAAAATCCTCAAAACAATCCAACTACTTTCTGAATAAAATTTAAACTTCTTAATGTGACCTGCAAGGTCCTGTGTGAACTGGCCCCGACCTTCTTGCCAGACTCTGTCTCCAACCCCTTTCCACCTCAGAGTACCACCAAAAAACATGAAAATCTTTGTGCTCCACTGTACTTTCCCCCTTTTTAAATTCAGTAAATTCTTTCCTGCCTCTTGGCTTTTACAGATGTCATCATTTCCCTCTGCCTCCAAGTTCTTCTTCCCCCCAGAGGGCTCCATCTAATCCTTCCTATGACTCCTAGGACTTCCTTGACTCTGGTCCAACCTAAATAGGCTTTCCTATCATATTTTCTTAGCACCTTTTCTTCTCCTTCATAACAACTTTTAAAATGGGGAACTCTACACTTATTTATATTTTTGCTGTATCATCTTCATTGAAGTACATTTAGTTCTGTTATCTACTGTTGCATTTCCAGCTCCTATGCCAGAGCTTAGAACATAGAGGGTGAAATGATGATTTAGTCAATGAGGGGATTAACCCTGGGGTAGCTCATTGGAAGACTTGCATCTCACCTAGCGACACTGTAGTCTTCTTGGTTTAAGTATGCTCTCTGATGCTTCCATATGACAAAGGTACCCAAAGATGCAATGCTCAGAACTTTTCCATTGTTACCAAACACATAACTGTACATGGATATATACACTCACATACATGTATATGTACATGTGTAAACATGTAAATATAATACCTTTTCATTTCCAACATGTATGCAAAATTATTAAATCAAATATTCTACATTTGGGAGATGCATAAAAGGAAGTAATCTAAAATTCTAAAGAATAATTTTTAAATACAATTTTATAGCCTATTTAGCTTTTTTTTTAAAGCCTTGTGTTTTCATCATGACTGCCAACCCCATTAAGACAAAAGAATCAGTCCCTCAATTATTCTTTTTTTTTTTTTTTTTTTGAGAGTGGGACAGTGAGAGAGAGAGAGAGAAAGCAAGAAACAATTTTATTTAGTTTTTCATGTGGCCTTTGTTGCTCTGAGACTTCGCTGTGTACGTTGTTGCTGGGGTTTGAACTCGCGTACTCATGCATGCAAGGCAAGCACGTAATCACCGAGCCACTGCTCCAGCCCTCCCTCAATTATTCTTACTCAATCCCAACAAATACTGGTATTCTATAAATATAAATATCTGTTAGTGATATGCTATGTGCAATTTCAATCAAATTGTCTTTTGATGACTTATTTCTCTTTTTAACTTAGAGACTGAATTTCTCATTGGTGCCAAATCTCTCACCAGAAAACAGTTAAACCATTCCAAATTTTCCATGGTCTGATATGGTCCTGGTGCTTTAGGGAAAAAGACAAGTGCTTCATGTTTCTGTATAATAGGCTCTGAACTCAGGATATTTGTTCCTTGGGATTGAACCCAGGGATGCTTAGATCTTGAGCCACATCCCTAGCCCCTTTTATTTTTATTTTTTAAATTTTGAGACAGGGACTCACCAAGTTGCTTAGGGTCTCACTAAATTGCTGAGGCTGGCTTTGAACGTGTTATCCTTGTGCCTCAGGCTCCCAAGCTACTGGGATTACAGGCATGTGCCCCTGTGCCCGGCTCTAGTGCTTTCACAAAAGAAAACAAATGCATTCAAGAATGGAATATGAAATGGGAGACAAATTTCATTTGTCATTCATTCATACTATATCTGACTAGGGACTTGCATCTAGATGACATAAAAAACTCAATAATAAAAATGCGAATAAAATGCTAATGGATAAATAATCTGAGAGGACATTTCTCTAAAGGAGATATAAAACCAGCTAATAAACATATGAAAAGATACTCAATATTATTAGCCATAAGGAAAATGCAAATCAAAACCACAACCAGATACCATTACATGCCCACTAGGATGGCTATCATCAAAATGACAGATAAAAACAAGTATTGGCAAGAGTGTGGAGAAATCTGAACCTTTACACCCTGCTGATGAGAATGTAAATGACGCAGCATGTTGGACAACAGTTTGGCAGATCCTCGAAAGGTCAAACATAAAGTGACTGTATGACCCAGCAGTTCCAGATACAGATCCGAGAGAAATTAAAACACATGTCTAGGCAAAACTTGGACCCAAATGTTCACAAAAGCATTATTCAAAACAGGCAAAAAGGAGAATAACCCAAATGTGCATTAACTGATGAATGGATAAATAAAATATGATATTCTACGTAATGCAACATTATTTTTTTAATCTTTTTTTTTAAGAGAGAGAAGGACAGTGAGAGAGACAGAGAGAATCAATTTTTATTGAGTTTTTCACATGGTTTTCTTTGCTCTTAGTTGTGTACGTGGGTGCTGGGGTTTGAACCCGAGTACTAGTGCATGCCAAGAAAGCACTGTAACCACTGAGCCACCACTCCAGCCCCATAATACAACATTATTAAGCAATAAAAAGAAAGAAATTAGCAGTATGTGCTGCCACATGAATAAATCTTGAAAATATTATGCTAATGGAAGAAGACAGTTGCAAAAGACTACATGTTGAATAATTCCATATATTTGAGATGTCTAGAATAGGCAAACAAGGGTAAAAGTAGATTAGCAGTAGCCTGGGGCTGGGGGAGGAGACCAGGAGCAAACGTTAACCAATGAAAGGTTTCTTCTCTGTGTGATCAAACGATATAAAATGAGGGTGGTGGTGGATACAAACTGTGAATATACTGCGAATCATTGACTCATATACACTTTAAATGGATGAATCACATGGCGTGTGGATTATATCTCAATAAAGCTGTCATAAAAAAGAATAGAACATAGTTTCTACTATATTTTAAATAGGATCTATGTTTAGTATTTATAAGGACCAGTGTGGTTTAGCTAGAGTACCTGTACTTCACTTCTGAGCACAGTACATGAGTTTTATATGAAACTTTCTCATACAGAATTTCCTGTCTCCCTCTCTACTCATAACCCCTTGTTTCTTATCTCTGTCTTTGGAGACAGATTTGAAATGCTAGGGCCAGATTATAGAATTTGAGAGAGAAATAAGATGTAAGAGAGCATGTAATTTCTGTCTTTAGAGACAAGGAAACTAAGACCCAGGAATAAATAAACATCCTTTCCAAGATCACAAAGGTAATGACAATAAGACTTAGAAGTTTCCCCTATATCAAAGCTTTATTTTTTAATTTTTTAACAGAACAAAAGGTAATACTCGTAGCAGATGGTGTTTTCCATAAGTGCTCCAGGCAACAGTTCACCATGACCGAATCTCATGCATGGAAAAGGAACCCTAAGAGCCAGGAAGAAGTGCAGACAGCAGGGGCCCCTCCGTACACCTCTGTGGAGCACATGGCCTGCCATGCACTGTGGGAATGAGGCTAACCTGCTTTTACAGGGGGCCTCGACTAGGCATTTTAGATGGGAGTGGCTAACCCCAAGAGTCGGGTCTTCCCAGTCTCCTGCATCACTCGGTTTGTAAGAGGAGATGGAAACTTTCCAAATGAGATGCTGAATTTGATTCTAAACTCCCTCTTCCATCTTCCCTTGACAAATCTTTCTTTTCCACTCCTAGATGATGCATCTTTTCAACTTCCCTTCTCTGTCCAGGTTTTGGTTTTGAGATCCTGAGAATTCACATCCAACTGGGGGCCTTCAATTACCCCTCGTTTTCTTCCATCCTTGCCTGGGGGAAATGTGGAGTTCAAAAGCTATTTCCTCTCTTGGGGTTGCTGAGTGTGGATGAGGCAAGCATCAGTTTAGTTCAATCATTATTTATGATTAAAATTAAGACAGTGGTATCAACACGGTACTTTAAAAAAGTAATCAGACTAGCTATATTTTATCAGTATCCCTTATTCATGTTCTAAGAGTCAGTGATTAGGACTGATTCTTTCTCTTTTTCTTTTTCTTTTTAATTTTTTTTGCACTGAGGATTGAACCCAGGGGCACATACCCAGCCCTTTCTCTATTTTTATTTTGAGACAGGGTCTTGCTGAGTTGCTTAGGGCCTCACTAAGTTGCTGAGGCTGGCTCAGTCCTGAGCTGAGGCTCCTGCCTCAGTCTCCCATGTTGCTAAGATTACAGACATGCACCACCAAGCCTGGGTAGGACTGATTTTTACTCTTGGTTGTGGCATCTGGTTGAAGGAAACTGGAGGTGCCCAGTCGCACTGCGTGTGTAAGTGGGCTGGAGAACATGGTGACGCTATTTTGATATCACAGTTACTGCTCCATTTTCTGAAATGTATTTCAGAGCATTTGATCAGCTGCTTCCCTGAATTTCTCTGCAAACTATTATCTTCTCCCATACTTCAGTAGGAAAGGAAGCATAGTCTTTTTAGATTCTCAGAGCAAAGCATTTAAAAATAAGTTGAAAGTGTTTATGAAACTTATAAGAATACATTCATTCAGTCTGTTTGGGTTGTCGCTGGGTAGAAATTGCCTTAAAAGGAAACCAGCTTCTTCTCTATTTTATGGGACTCTGAAATAGAGTTGTGTGCATGAGAGCGATAAACATGTTCAATCATCTTCCCATCATTCAGGAACCAGTCTGTAGACTCTCAACCTTATTCACAATTCTCCTTCCGAGGCTTTCTTCTTCTGAATCATTAGCACCTATCCTATGTTGAGAGCAAAGGGGCAAAGGGGGTGAATCATGACTCCGCATGATTTCTGACACGTCATTCCAGAAATAGTTTAGGGGAGATGAAGAAAAAAACTAGCACAAATTATGGGGTTCAGGTTTCTTTGTGTGTCAAAAATTGGCAAACCCCATCTAAATGTGTTTACCAGTTAAACTTCGTTGGACTACACACAATTTGGAAGGAAGGGAAAGGAAAGGAAAGGAGAGGGGAGGAAGGATGGATTAATTCACAAAAAACTTGAATTAATTGGCAATATCTGGCCCTTGTAATTTTATGCACAAATTCAGAGTTCTATTTTTTTTTTCTCTCTCTGTTGTCTCTCTCTCTCTCTCTCTGTGTGTGTGTGTACACAGGAGTGAACACAAGAGTACTCTACCAACTGAGCTGCGTTGCCAGCTCTTCTTTATATTTGCATTTTGAGGAAGGGTCCTGCTAAATTTCCCTGGCTGACCTTGAACTTGTGATCCTCCTGCCTCAGCCTCCTGGGTAGCTGGGATTACAGGCATGCACCACCCACTGACTTTCTACTTTTACTTCAAAAGACAGGAAGATGTAGCCGCTCTAAGCCTGCACTTGAAGTCAGCCCTGTTGGTAATAGGCAAGCTAGCCTCACCATTCACTAATAAGCTTTCCTTGGCCAGTACAAGTTCCTCACCAGGCTAGTCCCTAAAGGCATTCGTCCCTGGGACTGTCCCCCATTCTTATCATTGAAATGAACACTTGGCATTTGATTGGGAATGACAAATGGAAAAATACTGCTTCTGGTCTGACAAAACTACCCCCCAAGATTTTAATACATTTTCTTAAATAATGAAATGGGGCACGGAGCTCCACTTTTTAATAATTTTCATCTGCTGACCAAAAGTCTAGATTTCCTTAACAGAGTCTAAAAAAGGCAACAAGCTTATGGCATAAACATGGGTTTAAAAAAACTCTGAAAATATCCCATTGTTGGTATGTGTGCAAGTCTCTCCTCTCTGAGTTCTTTCATTTTTCCTGTCTTCGTTGCAGAAAAACAGACTGTTTGAACATCACTATGTCATTGTATTATTCATTTAAGCAACAGATTACACCAGGGAAATTTTATAAAATCAATACAAAGGAGCCTAAGACACTTTCTAGTCCTATACCTCTCAGAAATAGCAGGCGATTTCACGGTGAGGACATCCGCCTCATGTTGGCACATCTGAAAGCCATATGAACTCTTTGGGGTCATGACTGTGGCAATTATTCAATATTGCTTCAGAGTTTCAAAGCAGAACTCCTCGAATATGAATGAATCACTTTGGCTTCTTGTTAAATACAGTCTGTGATCCAGCAAGTCTGCAGTGGAGCCTGAGATTCTGCATTTCTAGAATGTTCCCAAGGGACATGCATGGGGTTGTCTTGGCCAGCCCTGGATAGTGAGGTTCTAAAGAGAACTATCAAAGGAAAAGGAAAAGGAAAACAGTTTGAGAATAAATGACAGGAGTCACTGTGGGCTGATAATATCTGCCAGACAAATCATATCCCTATCATTTCTAGTTCCTACGAGATGAAGGCTGGATTTGATTGACTATGCGAGAAATCTCTTTGGAAACTTAGCAGGTGTAGGACTCTATGGCATTGGCTAGTCCCAGCAAGTAAGACCACAGGAGACTTTTTTTTACTCAAAGACTATTTGAGGTTCTCTCTGAAACTGTTATAGAAGAGTGAAATTTGGGTCTGTAGCTTACATTCAGAATATTTGTTTGTGAATATTTAAAACAGGGAGTTCCTTCTGGCCACTGGGATAGCACTGCCTGTTAGGGAGTTACACCTTCTCAGCCTTCTCAGGAGGGTACTCATTAATGCACTGGCTGCTAAAAATGTAGCTATTAGTTTCCATTTCCTCACTGAACCCTTCACAAATGGGGAAACAAACTCGTCCCCCACAGTGCAGTAAATGTCTCAGGAGAATGCAAGAGGGAAAGCACCCCTGTGAACCGCCAGCTTAGAACTAGGTCCATACTACCTCACCCACTCCAAACCCCAGCAGACTGCAGGAAAGAGCACTGAGGCAGAGTCTCAGATGCTCCTGGAGCACGGACTCAGCCCTTACCTATGTAGCCCATTGTAAGTATTCTAAAAGAAAAAAAAAATCAAGGTACCTCCACTGGTGTTTTTTTTTTTAGGGGTTCTGATTTTTTTTTTTGAA